>BGPT01001375.1:162755-229052 GCA_003297045.1 Symbiodinium sp. clade C Y103
GTCCGTCTGGTGAGGAAAAGGGCCTTTGAGTGGTCACAGGGTGACCGGGTTGCCAGCGGTGCTGGCCAGGTGGAAACGGGGGCCGCTACCAGTTTGATAATATATATATACACATATATTGTGTATATACATATAAATATATCATCTTTACGATGATAATTCGCAATATCCGACAAGTGTGACATAGTTCGTATATTAGTTACTCATCAAATACATACATATATACGTATGGGTTCATGAATTTTATGCTATATGCTAATCATATATCACTGACATTGATATTTACCCTCTGGTAATCAAGCATGGCAATGGAAAATCTACTGTTTAGTTCGATGATTTTTCCATTAGGACCTTCATTTATAGGGGATTTTCCAGCCAGCCACGCTTGATGACACCGGAGGGTAATTTGTATATCCCAAACCATCCCATCGAATCGTCGGAGTTCGCAACCCTCAAGAACTCTCCCCGGCGGCTTCGGGATTCGTCCCGGAAAATGCTTAAAGGCGCCTCTATGGTGATGTCAAAATTCGTGAAGTATCCATGATGAAACTATATGAAAAATATTGAATCTTGGAATATCCAACCACATCTCCTAACATCCCTTTATCATCAAACCATTCCAGTCACCATCTGAACTTCGCGTCGCAAAACTGCCACGAAATGCCACGACAAAGACAGAAAACCGTCACCAGTCAGTCACGTTGCCTGGACTTTTCCACTGGGATCCTTGTAGTACCAGCAGCTGCCGTTCTCAAATTCTTCCAAGTCCTGCCATCCGTGAAAATACTCAGGAAAACCAACTAATATTGGTCACTGTGTATTAATGTGTATATATATATACATATATCTATGAATGTATATATATATATCCATAGATCATATGTATAACCTTTGGTAACCATTCAAAAAAAATATGATTATTGGGTTTACCACATCTTCATCCTATCTTATCAAATGAAAAATGCATACAGTGAGTGCAGACATCATGGAAATGCTGTATATGTCTGCCCTAAAGTAAGTAAATTAGATCTGGAAAAGAACCATGGTTTTCCCTAAATGATCCGCACATGGTGATTTTTCCGTAATGTCGATGTGCTGGAGGTTGTATCCCTGTAAAGTATCCCTATTACATCAATCTGATCCAAATCCACTGATAAACATCAATCTCATCATGTTCCCAATACCAACTTGGATTTGCTTAAGGGGTGCCCAAAAAGACTCCAAAGATTCCCTATATCGATTCCCCATGGTGGATTTCCCAGTGGCGAAAAACCCGACCTCCTGCAGCCGGGCAGTGACCGATTGATCCTCCATTCTCAGGGCAGCCTGCTGATTGCGGAAAAGATGTGGGGGAGCGGAGGCCTCCTGAAGAGTCACATAGATGTTGAAACCTCGCCATTTTTAGATCATTGTCCTAGGGAAACCATGGATTTTCAGCCTCTATATGTTGGTTTAGCCTATGGTCTCTAATCAGCCAAAAGTAAGGTGTAAGCAACAAGAATTGAAAGTTGTCGACTCTTTCGTCTTGCTGGATCATGTTTGGAGTGCTGGTTATGATTTTGATGAAAAGACTGCTTGTTCCTGGTGAACTGATACTCTGATTTTTGTCATAAAGATGACCTTGTGGGAATCATGTTTGGGGGTCAGTCACTGGTACAATTCGACCATTGCTTGGTAAATACAGGGTTGTGAAAGAACCAACCAGAGGAAGCCGGACACCAAGCGGACCGCCCAACGCGAAGGGAACCATACCAAGATTGAGGTCTGATCGCCAGCTATCATGTTGTTGCATCACCCCAATGAATACGGCGACCCCAGTTACACGGTGTTTTCACTCCGCTAAGAATTTTAGGTTCGCTGACTCAGACAAGTCCATGTAACATGGCGATTCAAAAATGTGAGACGGAAGATACTTGCCACGATTTGTGTGAAAATGAGGAACCCCCAGAATCCCTTTCACAAAATGTTTCCCTCATTGAAATGGACATTTTGGAGTATCCCCCAGTGATGTGACCGGATTATAGCCCATTCTACTCCATGGTTATACTCCGTTTACACCTCATTTTGATCACCTCCAACATCTTCGGTGAAATCAATCAGCTCTAAAGGGACCAGATTGTGGAATGCCAATGTTTTGGCATTCGGCACCCCGGAAAATGGGACCCATTTGCCATCTTCATTGCTTACAATCTGGGATGTTTTGGCCTGGTTACATCCCCTTCGTAAATTGAGTTACGTAAATTAACATAAATTAACATTCAGCGATCGAATACAAACCATCTTCAGATCCATAAAGATCAGTGCCGGAAACGGCTCCCAGCCTGTCTCTGCGGTGCAGTCACACGGCCAGGCTGCAAAGCCTTGCGACAACCGGGGGACGACCTTAAACGGGATGGGTGTCAAAACATCACCAAGAACTTAGGAACATCATGGGATATGGTATTGGATATGCATATATCATAATATATATATATACTTATGTGTGTGTGTGTAAAGATTGAAGCGTAACAATATACTAGTAAGATGGGTGTGTCCTTAAAAACGGTGGACATCCCGGATTCTGGCATAAAACGTGAGTGATGATGCCAAAGCACCGGGATTTGGGGCCGCCCATTCAGACCCGTATGAAGCACTGAGCAGCAATTTATTGATCATTTATTGGGATGATCTGTGAAGTTCATAAATGGTATGTTCATGGATGAAAAAAGAATGGCTATTTTTCTGGGTGTTTTTGCTGGGTTGCACTACCCCATCCCCAAACTCGGTTGCGCTTCTGAGCTGTCAATCGGATTTCACCCTTTTCGTCTGGGCAGTGGGGCGCCCTGAAAACTCACATGGAACCAAAAAAAACTGCCTTTTCCAATAGAAAATCATCAAGAAACAAGAGCCCAGCTGTTTATTTCAGGAAGCTTGGGTCCCGAGGACCCGAGCATTTCGTCGAAACGACCCCACGGTCGTATCCCCTTCATCATCAACGCTTTATCTTCTTCAACATACAAACTGGAAATCTCAAACTTCAAACGACCATAGCCGTTACATAGTATCGATGAAATCGACTCCACAACTATCTGTTGGTTGATTTTAAAAGGTGTCATTATGAACTTTGTTTGAAAGAACCTTTCTGGGTGGTATGTTTGCTCAAAATGTTCCCCCTGGTAAAAGAAAAACATCATCCACAACTGAGTCTGCAGTTTCATTAAACCATCATTGTGTTTGTGGGGTGCATGTTTTTGCCTCTGTCTTATCGGTGAAAATCCAATATGGTCAAACTTGAATAGAGGCCATTTCATCAACAACACCTGGAATTTGCATAGCAAATGTTGACGCAACATGCGGACAGGATAAGGAACAACATCCGCTCCCAAACTGGATCATGGAATCATGATCACCTGTTGGGACTCAAAAATCTCCCATCTCCGTTGGAGGATTTTGATACCCACAGCATCCCAAAACGCTGCGCCTGTGGCTGTGGGGCAGGAGGCATTAAACTTTCACCTGCCACCCACTGCATTTAGCTCTCACCAGATATGAATGTAGACACATATGGGTACAGGTCTGTACCAATGCTAAACCATCACCCATTTTGGTGGGTTGATCGTGTTGACTCGTACCCATTTATGTATGTATGTACTAGGCATATACATGTATATGTATGTATATATATATATATATATACATATATTATTTTGTACGTATAGATAGTAATATGTATATAGCTATATCAATACGTACATGTGTATATACATTATATATATACACATAAAATACATCTATGTGATATGAATCCGTAAAGATAGATTGACATTGATACATTGTGGAATATGTCAATATATATATATATATATAGTATGTGTATAATGCGTGTATCTCTTTGAAACCGACATCCTTCAGACACCCTCCCTCAGCATCCTGGTTGAGATCAGGATTCCCTGTTCTTTGATTTAGATTCCCCATGAAGCAAGTTAGTATACAGATCTATACAGCAACCTGCTTAGCAACCCCAAACTGTCCTCAGTTCTGAAGGCGATTCAATCACAATTCTTCATGGATATAACTGATATCAACTGATATCAACTGATACTAACTGATATTAACTTATATTAACTGATATAACCATCACCGTCCAGGGTAAATTTTCAACCCTCCAGTCAGCCCAGTCGAAATGCCCACCTAGGCCGAGGCCAAGTTCACGCTCGAGCACCTGTCCCAAGTCTTCGACGTTGCAGGATCCCTATGAAAATGGATTGATGATTGACCATCCCCGAATCATTGACGGTATTTGACGGTCATAATTGATGGTCATCAATCATCAATCTATCCATGATATGAGAAATGATGAGAAATGAATGGATTACCCGAATTACCCCTTATGAATGGCTATGTAATCCAAAAATTGACGCAACTTCGCATGTGTTTCTTTGGACTCCACAGTCACCCCATAGCACAAATGGAATTCATACCCACCCAATGGTGAATCGTTCCTACTGGTCGGTTGATTTCTGCATGAAAATTGTTTGAATCATGATGAGTTGCATCAAACCTGGTAGTGCAACCTCGCATTCAACCATCACCCTTGGGTTCTATACTAGATACAGTATATAGACTGTACTCATTTTCGCACGTGAAATCCTCATTTGATTCATCTTGTTGGTACAGACTCTAATCATCCATGGCGATACTACCCTTTGCATGATTGGGCGGACCCAAAGATCAAACAACATATTTGTTTGTTGAATCCTGCAGTCTGAACGCTCAGATTGTGAATCAACCAGGGTACAATAATACAAGGTTGACATTATACCCAACCCATTTTGTTGGGTAATCCCCCAAACAGTAAATGTTGGCTACTTGGGGATGGTTGGCTATTTGAGGTATACCCAATTTTCAGACCCAAATCTCAGATCTCAGATTGTTGGGGACTTATCTCCCATCAAATGCCATTAAATCACCATAAATCCCCAGAAGCAACATCTTTGCATGGGAAAATTATTGCCATAGAAAGGGCTTAAACAACCATCATGATATACTAATCATCACAAATGGTACACTCATCATATACTCAACATAAGAAGGCTAATCGGTTCAATTTCCTGATCATTCAATAAATCAATAAATCAACGCTGTTCATGAATGTGATTTAGAAAAAAACATAGATCAATGTTGTTTATAAATCAATAAAACAAGAAGAAAAAACAAGTACTTTGCTTCGAGTGATCCCCACCATAGCATTTCAAGGCATTTATTTTGACATTCTGTCTGGCATTCTATCTGACAGTCTATCTGGCATATATGTTCTGGCATTCTATCTAACATATATTCTGACATTCTATCTGGCATTCTACCTAACATATGTTCTGGCATTCTATCTGACATTTATTCTGACAGTCTATCTGGCACTCTATGTGATGCATGTTCTGCCATTCTATCTGACATATATTCTGACATTCTATCTGGCATTCTATCTGACATATATTCTGACATTCTTTCTGACATTATATCTGGCATTCTATCTAGCATTCTATCTGGCATTGAGGTCTGGCAGTGCCCACTGAGATCTGGCACTCGCGGTTGAGGTCCGGCAGCGCCCAGTGAGATCTGGAGCTGGCAGATGAGGTCCGGCGCGGAGGACGGCGAGGCGGGTGACGCGGGCAGCTCTGATAAAATCTAACAACCCTCACCTGGCAGGTGAGGAATAAGATACTACAGGCATCATATACTCATCATATCTTAATCATATACTATTCATATACTGTTCAGAAACTTCCTGATCATTCACTATAAATCAATAAAATGGCCATGAAAAGCCGCCAGAAAGGCCTGCGCACTGGCCACGCTGGCACTAGCCGCGCCAGCCAGGGCCGTCGCCAGGTTCACCGGTGCCCTGTGGCCACTGATTCTGGAGAAGTTACCATGGGGAGAAGTTTATCTTGATATACTGTCATGGAAGTTTTGAGTATATCCCAAATATGAAGTATACCACTATATGGCAATTTTACTATATTGGTATATCCCAATTTTATTGTAATTTTACTATATGTAGTGGATATCTTATGGTCAAGTTATCTGGGAATTTTGAGCATTTGGGATTTATGGGGATACCCTCCAGTAGACTAACATAGATGTGGAAAATCCACGATTTGTAGTTAGTTTAACATAAGGAAACCATGGGTTTTCCACATCGTTTTGTTAGTGTACCCTAGGGTATACTGCAATGGATATTTATTATATCTATCTATTATCTATCTAAGAATCTATATATATATATATAGATACATATGGCTATGAGTCAAAACCCTGGTACCTTCTGTTCACATCAAGTCATAGCTGGGATTTATGGATGAACTCATCCCAAAAAAAATGGATAAATTCATAGGTTTTGACCCATACATCAATGGATTGGTTAAAGGGAAAATTGAAACCGGAAAGCCCCATATTTCATGGGAAAATCCCATGGGTTTCCTGTAAATTTTCCCTTAAACCAATCCGATGAATATATGTCCAATGTGTTACTATTCTATCCGGCCTTTGAGGCGATGGCATCGGCTCCGGCGGCATCTCCAAGGCGCCCAGCCCGGTGGCCCCTGCCGGCCGTTGTGGCACGGGAAATCGAATGGATTTCATGGAATTTCATGGGGATTGAATGTAATTTTATTGGGATTTAATGAAGCTTTATGGGGATTTTATTGGATTTCATGGGGATTTAATGGGATTTCATGGTGATTTAATGGGATTTCATGGGGATTTAATGGGATTTCATGGGGATTTAATGGGATTTATCATGATTTCTTGGTGATTTATCGGGATAAACCATGATAAAAACGAAATACCAAGCATTGATTTCATGCTGATGTCATGGTGATTGATTGGGGATTTAAGGAGATTTGATGTGGATTTAACGGAATTGAACATGATTTAACACCAGAGTTCACCCTTCTATATACGTGTCAGGGTCAAAATATGGATTGCAATGGATTATCAGATCATTTTATATCCATATTGGTTCATGGTCATCAATTCATTGATAGGGATAGGGATGGAGATTAACCCATGATGTTTGGATTCCTATGACAGGGGATGCATGACCATACCACGCGCATACCATCGTTTGACCATCGCACATATAGCCACCAGACATCTATCAAGAACTAGTTTTCGGGGTTGCTTCGTATCAACTAGAGAAATACAGTTCTTAATTTTGGAAAAAAATGACCATGGTGAAAAGAGACCAGTTGTTGCTGAGAAAAACAGGGATCAGATGCATCACCATTGTTTGATAGCAGGGCCTCCAATATTAGGATTCTTGGAGAAGAAAACCATGGAAAATATGTATGGCTGTGGAAGCACACAAGCGCAGGTACCAACTGCAAGAATGGGGAGAAAAAATGACCCAGAGAGATTGGAATGTGACTCACTGATATATGTTGTAAAAGAAAGAGCCAATAATTCCATAAAGTAAGGGTGAAATGGTGTAAAGATATGTAAAAATGTTAAATATCAACCCACACAAGCGGATAGAAGGGTGTAGTCAACCAACAAAAAATGTATACCTGACCTACAGAATCAGAATGGGTGTTTCCGAGAATTGTTTGGACCGCCAAGCAACTTCTAAGTCATAAGTCGAGGAAGCAAGGACAGTGCAAAACAGCGAGTTCATGAGAATCAGGCCGATTTTCCCTACAATTTGATTGTGCAGCACTTGGCTTGGAAACCCCTATGTTTGGATCCTAAAACCTGTTGGTTTCTTGCACATATTCCGTGCGCAAATGCTCATGTTTTCATCATGTCACCGGTTAGATTTCGGGATCCAAACTGAGACGCCTTTGTCTAAATGGACCGGGGTCTCCTCAATCTGAAATTTGGACCCTTGGATCCTTTTCTTTTTCGGCTTGTCGCTTGGAACCCCAAAATCCTATCAAAAAAAACATGGGCGTCTTTTTACGTGTTCAAGATCATTTTCATTTCCCCCATTCAAATGGCAAAAAATTATCAAAATGTTGTTTGTTAGTAAAGCAATGTCATAAACCACCCATATGGATTGATGGTTGAACTCGCACCCATAAAATTGGCAAAATTGCGGATGGTATCACCCATCCCAAAGAATCCCCGCACCCATGGTGGGCGGATGCCGCGGCGGACTGCTCGGGAGCCTTGGTTTTTACCAGGGAAGGTTCTGAATATCAAAAGTTAATCACTAAAAATATGGAAATATGATGAATTTGGATTGATCAACTCTACTTTCACCACATTTATCCTGTTCAGAATATTTGAAATTGAGTTGTTAATTGACCGGAACATTGTCAATCGAGGAAATATAATTCACCACAAAAGGTCATTCATGTCTTTCCAAATTTCCGGAGCTATTTTGGCATGGAATATGATCAGCCTTGGAATATGGGTAAGACTTTGCTAGAAATTATGAGATACTAAGGATCCTTTATTTATTGATCCCAGCATTGGTTGTTTCGTTCAGCCCTGAGACCCTGAGGCCCTGAGTGCTGACCCTGAAGCCTGAGGCCCGGACGGCCCGGGCCGAACAGGCACCTCCTGGATGCCATGTGGGTAAAAACAATGCCATGTTTACCACCCATTTTGGAATGGTTTATAATTACAACCTATTTGATTATGGTGATTTGGGGGATGGTTAATTATTGTTTTACCCATATTATATCCCTATGTGTATTGCAAAGTATTGGCATGAACTGCCGATGAACAAATCTGTCCCTTCGAATAGAACTGGGAGACCCGATGTTTTGAATCCTTCTTGCAGTGCTTCTCGCGATGCTATCTGCGGATTTGGGGGTTTTCCATCCCCTTTTGTATTGATTGTTTCCCCTCCTTGGTGATGTAACCACCCTTTTTGCTGGCTGGATCTCAATCTCTGGTTGCTAAATCTCCATTCTCCATGGTTAAAATCCTCTTTTCCATTGGTCAAAACCCAAGGCTTGAGGGTGCTCTGCCCTTTTTTTGGCAGGCTCCCCGTTTTGTCTTCCATATTCCATGGTCATGAACCCATGTTTTTTCATTTGCCATTCCTAGGTGTCCCTCACATCCCTGCCGAAAACGGGAAAACCCCATGACCTGCGGCGCCGGCGCCATCTCGGCCGCTTCGCCAGGCCTGGGGGATGTCCTCTGCATGTTCCATCACACCCCGTTTCGCCCACAAACTTTTGTGGCACATCTTGGGTTTAGAGTTTATGGTTGTTAGGGTTTAGGGTTTTCTTGTGTAAAGGTGTAGGGTTTTAGGCGGGCTTATGGTTTGGGGTTTTAGGGTTGAGGGTTTTGTGGTGATGATGATGATGATGATGATGATGATGATGATGATGATGATGATGATGATGATGATGATGATGATCACTGTGATGATCATTGTGATGATCACTGTGATGATCATTGTGATGATCACTGTGATGATCATTGTGATGATGGTGTACAAGAGGCACGCACAGGTCCCTATGCTGTGCGCTGTAAGATATATATAAGACATACAAGAAACGAAGTTGCTCAAAAGTCCCACAAATGCTACGATTTTTTGCTTCCCAACACATCGCCACGGAGAGGCGCGGGCAAATCGAGGTGGTTGCCCGTAATGATACTCTCAAATCTACTTTAGTCAAGACGTAGATTTGCAAGTGTAACAATATAAAGATATGTATATGCAATAGCCTACTGCAAGTTAATAGATGTTAATACTTGATGATTCATCACCCTGTTTTATCTTGGATTTGCTTAATAGGAGTCCCCAAAAAATATTCCCTGAATCGATTCCCCATGGTGGATTTCCCAGTAGGAAAATCAGCCAAATCACTGACTAAACAAACCCAGGTTATTATGACCCACCCATGGCTGGCGAAAATTTGCTTCCAAAGTTGCCCTGGAGGCGGTGGGGGCGGCTTCTCCGGCACCTTAAAGGCACCATGTCGTGGAACTCAACGGGATGGGGTGAAAACGTGGGAAATATATAGGAAAATCCATGATAAATGGAGGTTTCGAGCTGGGAGTACCCCTTTTCTAAATCCCGAATTGGCTGAGATTTCCCAGCAAAGTGGGAAAAAAAACATGATTCTTGGTTCAAAGAACCAAAATCTGGTGAGATTTCCCAGCCCATTAATGGATTGTTGATGATTGCTGTACTAAGTACTATAGGCTGTCCCACAAAACAATCGGAGGCGGGGCCGGTCAAGGCATTCGGGTATAGTCATTTTCCGAAAAGGAAAAGCTGCTCAACTTTGGTGAAATGTTTGTTGTTCAACCCCATTTGTATCTTCTTGTTGTTGTTGTTGTTGTTGTTGTTGCTGCTGGTGTTCTTCAAATCCCCCATACTGCTCTCACAAAATCTTGAATCAGCAATGTTGCCCCACCTATTTTCCACCGAAATGTTGAGGTCCCCTACCGGTGGTCGGACTGTGGGGGATTGCACCTGGCGGGCATGGTCATTTTGGCCAAACACAACACCTGGGGTGAAAAATCAACAAACCTGGAATCAAACATGATGCAGTAAAATGCTGAATATGTTGGATGTTTTTCGTGATTCTAGGATTTCGTTTGAACCCTCTGGTTTTTGTTTAAGCTGGAACGCTGGAATATCTCCCAATGGTCAATGCCTTGCATATAGAAAAATAGGGATTGTCCAGCCAGCCGAGTCTGATTACCGCAATTTTCCACAAAATGATGTTTCAGATCTAGCATCTATTCTAAGGCCAAGTAGAATGCTTGAATTTCCACTGTTACCAAAGTCTACATCCAGAAGAGTCCAGGGGCAGTGTTCTCAATTGTTGGACTCATCTTCCTGGCAAGAACACTCTGCCTTTAAAATCCCCAGTGGACTCAATCCTTGGTTACCAAGTAAGCCTTCCATCCTCCCAAAAAATCGATGAACGGGTCAACTGACCAGTGGAATTCTCGAATGCTGAAATATATTGCTAAAAGTATTTATATGCGTCTATGAAAATGTCTGATATCCTATGACAATCCAGAGTAAAATATTCTGATATCCTACGATAAACATATGCTAATCTATGAAAATCTATGATACCCCTATGATAGTCAATGACAATCTATGATACTCTATGATAAAATAGATTGCCTACAAACTCCCCAGCTTTGCGGCTTGGCCCGAACCCTGAGCGCCGGCCACCCGAGCCTCAGTCAACCTGAGGTGACCAATTGCTGCAGCGGATTCATTTGATGACTGGTAGAAGGTGGTGCCACCCCTAGTTATAAGTTGGTGTATAGATTTGTGTAACCATCGTTAACCAGTTGTATAACCCCATTAACCATAGCTAACCCATAGTTATAAGTTGGTTTAAAGACCCCATTGCTATGACCATCGTTAACCAGTTATACAAGGTATACAGCCCCATAGTGAACCATAGGTATAAGTTGGTTTATACAACCCACTAACTATATGAATATGATTGATATATCTACCATGAGTCATGGTTAACCTAGCTACAAATCAACTTAGCAATTCCGAACTGGGGCACCACCCTCGCAAGTTACCACGGCTGTATGTCATGACAATTGGGATGATCGGATTCACTTCATGAATAATCCACAACTATCAACAATATTGCTTAATGAATGACTAATTATGTATCACCTATCCATAAACAGGATAGATTGTGATTATAAACATATTGTTGATGTTATCCCCAATATCTTCAACTATATGGTTATCAACAAATATCCCCAATCATATAGGATGGATTAGGAAAAAAAACATCCGCAACGATCAACCAGGTGGATCCATTCACCAGGGGATGGGACGGAAGTTTCAGCCAAGTTGGGAGTTGGTAAAAGCAGATCTACCATCCCCAAACCATCACCATTTTTCTGGGTAGTACAAACCATGAAAATATGACTGGTTTATGACATTGCTCTACTAACATTCATCAACAAAATAGAAAGATGTTGACCAACAAAATCACTGGGCAATGTTGATTCTGACAGATCCAATCAACAGAAATTCATCTAGTTCAGCAGATTTTGACTTAATCATGCAACCAAAAGGGGGGCATGCAGCAGCAATTCTGCAGATGGTTGCAAACAATATGGATAACAACCAACCAACACAGGAATATAACAGCAAGGACAGCCAGGACCATAATAATGATACGAGAATGGGTGATATCCCACAAGCAAAATGCATCATCTAATCAACATAGTGGTATCAATCAACAAGAGTGGGTCACTGCAACAATATCAGAATGGGCAGTTCCACCAAGCCTTCATAGCATGCACCCTCGAATCCATCAAAACGATCTCAGAGTCTACAAGGGTCTATCTGAAAATAGGCTATACCCCCAAAGAAAAAACCATTGAATGGGGATGATGAGGATGAACCCTTCTGGGTTTTGGGGGCTCCCTATTTCAAGACAAAAACCATATTCGAACGGTCCCGCAAAAACCAAAAGATCGACAGTCATAGGGGCTTAACCCTCCCCGAGTTAACCCAAGGGTTTATTTCTGAAAGTTTATCCTGGAAAACTATAACACACGGCCTTCCTCCATAATCCTGAAGCAATGGCAAGCAGCTCTGGTACGGGAACCGCTGCCGCTGGAGGCGGAAGGCTGGTGCCCGGAGGGAGCCTTAGAGATTTAGGTTGACTGGACCCAACGACAAACTAATTCTAATTAGTAGACCCTTAGGTTGTTCCAGTGTTTGAGCTGGAAGCCATACTTTTTGCCATGACTCTGGGTTGAAGCACTATGATGCTATGGCGTATAAACTATGTTGATATCTCATAAAATTGTAGACGAGTATCAGATCATGCGGATTGCATTTGGATGACGCCAACATTGGGGATATCATGCGTTGAATTTGCAGGGAACCCCCATTGGTGCGATGCCCATTCGCATAAATTTCTATACTTCTCATGTGTCTGAAACCCAGGGAAATGTATGGGAAGGGACCACAGCAATTGGGATCCCATATATAATTGGAGGCAACAAAAAGTGCTACAAATCTCATATTATCTCATATTACACAGGTAGGTTTCAACCATGAAAAGTAAGAAAACTATTGCTGATCATCATCCCAGAATGGAAGTAAAAAATATGAGACCAGCCAGTCATGGAGATATAATTATATAGACGTAATTGTATAAACTAAATCTCCCCAGTTTGTTTGTATCCACATTGCATTTGGATGTGTCAACGTGACAAAATCATTCCCAGCCAACCATCAGTTACCGTTTCTTTGACCAACTGCTGATGGCAAAAAAGCTCCAAAGAATTCCAGAATTCTCATCCAAATTGCGGTCCAAAGTTGGATAAGTTGGATCCTTTTCGGAAATCCCCAAAAATCCATGGATTTTGCCCAAGGAGTTTAGCCTTGAACCGGAAAAAAAAACATCAACTGATCCCTTGTCCCTCCGGGATCCCTCGCCCAGCCGCGGCCACCGCTGATTCGACCTGGTTTCAGTGGCCAAAAAAATGGGTTCTGGTTGGCATTGGTTGATGGTCACATTATGGTCACATTACAAACATGTCTGGTTCACCTTATTTCATAGATTGCCTTTTCTTAGTCGTTGGTTGATTAATATTACCTGGACAGTTGGTTTCATAGATGGCCTTTTCTTAGTCGTTGGTTGATTAAGACAGTTGGTTTCATAGATGGCCTTTTCTTAGTCGTTGGTTGATTAATATTACCTGGACAGTTGGTTTCATAGATGGCCTTTTCTTAGTCGTTGATTGCAGGCGGTCGCACCCCTTCATAACCCATAGAAAAATGATATGGCATACCAGACTGGTCTCTTTACTTTTGCAGAAGGTCATGGTTCTGTTTACTGGTTTTGGAAGATCTTGGAAGATTTGCCCGCATGCGGGCAACAAGACTGGGGTACAACCTGTCACCATCGTGGGAGTTGCAGCCTCTCACCCATTTTTTTCAATCATCAACAATATCATAAGATATACAAACATGAAAAGGGAAAATCTGGCATTTCCGGAGTTCCTACAATATTTTGTGTTTTCCACTTGCCATGCTTGTTTCCGAGTGGGCAAATAGGGAAAACTAGTTGGTGGTTGCCATCCCCCTTTGGCTCAAATCTGCCAATGGAACAAATTCAACAACAAACAGCGCCGTTGTTTGGCAAAATGAAACCCTCCAACCGGAAGAAAATATGGTTTATAGTAACCCTCACAAAGCTAGAAAAGGAATTTTGAATCGGAGTTTAGTGAAATCCATCTTTTTGGGTGCGGGAAATTATTCATGAGTTCACCGGTTTACCTGTAAAACCCCCCAACTAGTTTGGCAACCCTCCCAACTCCTCGCCGGTGCACCTTCTGCTCCGGGGCGGGCCCCTTTGTCAGCACACGGGCCTGCGATCTTCGGCAGCCCCTGCAGATATCCTTTTTGGGAGGAACTGTCACACATCTTTAGTTCATATTGAGAATTGATATTCTGGATATGCGTGGTTGTTAATTGATTTTAGCAAGCATAGGCATAGATATCAATGTTCATTCATATCTTCGATATGCTTCAATGGACCAAAAAAATGGTGGCTTACTAAGGGGAAAACAACAAAATCACAGAAAATCCAGGTTCTCATGCTAGCGTAAGCCCCCCAAAAACGGCAAGGCACTTGATCATTTTATATGGGCTTGTCTGAAAAAAGTGGACCCCAATTCTAAAAGAAAGTACAGGATCATGATGCTCCGTATTCAAATCGCCCTTTGGGGGTGACCTGTTGTTGGACAAGGGCGAGGGTGAAATCATCAATGGATTGGTTGATGTGAAATGTTGCAGCCTGCGTTTTGCTCCCAACCAATGGGGCTGCCGGTGTCATTCAATTCTGGGTCCAATGGGTGACGAATCCCTTATCATCCCACCCCGCAGAATCATGTCGTGAAGGGTTTCAGGCCGGGGTGATTTTGTTAGGGGAATTCTTCAAGTGCTTCTTGATTGCACCTCCAGGTTTTCATAGCAAAATCTGAGATACTTTGCAGAAAAGGAATGACCCGTCTATTTTGAATGTTCTGCGTTTTTTGATATAGGTATACATTCAATTTATACCAATTCATCATAACATATTGTGTACATAGATTGGAGAAAGAGAAACACATAAATTCCCACCTATCACATCCTATCACTAGTGCTCTGACCCACTTTTGACCGGGAAACTTCCCACCCCGCACCAAAAAACTGCTCATCGGATTCCGTGGGCCAGAAGCTTTCTCATCTGGCGCGGGATGAGGCGGGATGGTGATGTGCTTTGTGTCGTAAAGTTGAAGAGTTTCATTGAGTTCAACATGCTTTGTTTCATTTTTTTCGGCGATGGCACCGCGAAAAATATGTGAGTCAAACAAGATGATCTAGGACTGTGAGTACCGCCCAACAACCTTCACTCGGAAGACATGTTTCCTGTGCTTTCTAGGAGTTGAATGCTGGGTGGTGGCCAGTGTCACACCGGAAGTAGCGACGCTGTTTTCAAACTCTTCGAGAAGCTCAGGTTCCACATTCCGCATCGGGAAGTGGAATACCCATCGCAGCCGGCGTCGCCTCGTCACAATTCTCAGACCCGACACAGAACATGCTTCGGGGATGGGCAATTTTGGCCCAGGCTTGTCAGGAGGCTCGGCAAGGCGGGTGCCACTTGAAGAGCTTTGTCTTCTGTGGCCATCTGTCTGGCAATCTTCGCCTCCACCAACAAGCCGTCCCAGATAAGCGATTGAGCCTCGCGAGGGGCTTGTATGAATCAGCAATGTGCATCAATTCGCCACATCTCATGAACATATGGGAGAAAACGGTGAGGGAGCTGAAAACAATATGTTTCCAAAAGAATGCACTTCGGCCGTTTGCTGAAATAAAGATTGCATGAACTTATAACTTTAGAGACTAATATTCCCACCAAAAACTGCATTGAAGACTGGATACAAATTGCACGAACTCTTGATGCTAGTCTCATCCGCGGCAAAGATGCTGCAACCCTGCAACCACAAACATCCAATTTGGACCCGCCTTCAAATCACCAGGATCCATGCTATTCACAGACCACATGATATACTCTTTGTACTGGGCATAGGGCACGGGCCAGAAGGACGAGTTGATGTCGCGGCCAAAGCGCTGCACGAAGATCTGTCTGATCTGTTCCTCCTCCACCTTGGTCATCTTCTTTTCCTGGGACTGAAGGTGCTGGCACCAAAAGAATGAAACATCTTCCAGACTTCCCCCCCCCAAAAAAAGGTGCACTATTCCCTAAAAAATGGTGGATTTACGGGAAATCCAAAACATCACCGGCTCAGCAAATCGCTCAGTTGGAGACTCAGAGTGCACCTTGGTCTGAAGGAGGCCCATCAAGGCAAACTCTTCCACGGAAATGAGCCCGTCACCATTGAGATCCGTCAGCTCAAACAACTGTCGAGCTGCCTGCAGCCGCTCCATTTCCAAGGGACTCTCTGGGTCTTTCTTCTCCTTGTGATCAGTGCAAAGCTGGGAGCAGTCGCAAAAAGGAACACTTCCCATGGACCGAATGACGAGAGAGGGACCGGAGACCAGCTGCGCTATGAGCCACGAACAACTGGTCGTCAGCAAATTCAACTGCGCTCAGAGGCTCATCTTCCAGCATGATCAACTATTCCTATGGGTCAACGTGTATCAAAATGTGTAATCCACCACCGAATTACGAAGAATGTCTTCAACCTTGTAGCTCCAATTTTGCTTTAAAGTCAGGTGCCCCAACTTTGACCCATAGATCGCATCTGAACCATCCAGTCCCAACTCGTGGGCGGGTCCTTGCAAAAACGCTGTGCTTTCTTCTTACTAGCAACTCTTTTTCAAACAAACGAATTGAAAGTCAATTGTGACTGGTTTTACCACCATACTGTGGATGGAAGAAATCCTGCACCAGTTGATAGGTGGTAAACATCCCATTATTCATAGGGTTTCAACCATCCTTTTGGTGGTGCAGGAGTTTTTCCATCCACAGGTGAGAATCCACAACAGACCTTGGGATTTCCCACCTCCACCAGAGACTTGACGGTCACGCTGGTCACGCTCAGGAAGTTCCAGGGAAGCCATCATCGAACCTCAGCGTCTCGAAAGAGATGAAGAATTACAAAGGGATGGATCAACACCTCAGATGCCATAGTTGCTGGGATCAACACCTGGCTAATAGATATTAACAGATTAGAAAATGACATGCAGTCCAAAATTATTGAAAATAAGGTTCCAAATGGATCCAAGTCGTCGAGTGTTTAGCAGTATCCTTTCAAAATCGACGGCTGAATGGTCCATTTGTACCCGACTTGACCCATACTTGGATGCACAGGACCCAGACATTGTAAGTGGTTTATAACCCAACATGTAAATGTATCACCTGCATATCCATTTTGACAGATCACATTCCACATGAAATTGGGTCATCACGGGCAAACATTACCAGTTTTCTACAATACGGTGCCCCCCAGTGGCCAGATATAAGTTGATTTATCGATCCTATGAACTGGTTCGATATATAAAACCATAAACCCAACAGTGACATACCCTCTGGTTATTTAACATAGCCATGGAAAATCCCTATAAATGCAGGTTTTAATGGAGATATCATTTAAAATTAGCAATTTTCCATGGCTATGTTAAATAACCACAGGGTAACAGTGGTGTTTACCAACTTGAAAAAATTGGGCACCGCCTTTCAGTTTTCTGACAAGAAACCCCGTTCCCAAGCCACGCAAGTGCCCTTGTCAAAGGACAGTATATAGGGTATGGTATGGTATGGTATGGTCGTCTATCCCATATTAGCAATCCTTTTGATGCCCCCCAAAAAACTATCAAAATGGATTGATGATGATTGATGACCCCCAAACTTATGGCAAGATGAATCATGTTTTGACCATGCCACATATATCAGTGGCTTATTTCAAGTGGTCATTCCCCACTGAACCCAGCCCTCTGAGCTGCTCCGACCCACAGCTGATCCGCCAGGGGTGGTCTGTACTGGGGAAGCCTGCAGTGAAGCCTAGTGAGCGACGCGGTTGGGCCAAGGGCCAAGTAGTTCACTTCAAGAAAAAAATGGGGGGTTCCTAAAATGGGGGTACCCCTAAATCATCCTTTTTAGTAGGATTTTCCAATATGAACCATCCATTTTGGGGTTCCCCTATTTTAGGAAACCCCCAAATGGTGACTTTTGATGAGGAGGACCACCTAACTCTCATCCCTTTGATCCTACCAAAAAATGGCTCAGGATGCTCAGGGCTGATGAATTTGGCGTCCAACAATAAAAGGATCTTATGATATACAGTACCATCTGGTAATTTAACATAGCGATTGAAAATGGTGATTTTCCATAGTTATGCTAGTTTACCAGAGGGTATGGTTGTCATTTGTCCAAGACGTTACAAAGCCTGGAGCATCCCCATCTTTACCGGGCCTCTTCCGCACCACCTGCCACAGGCAACAGCCGCAGCTTCTGACCACTTCACAAAAATCGTGCTTCATTGGGGGCTTTCCCTAAACTTCTCAGGAACCCACGAAAACATCTCATGAAGATTGTAAATAGATGTCCAGTACTTGATATCACCATATTTCGCTGGAATTCGATAAAAATGTGGTACCCCCGAATCATCATTCATGTTCCCCATGAAACTGGCGATAATGAAGAAATTAAGATAGATTTTTGGGTCATCATATACTAGTTATTAGAACCATACTTCTACAGTTCAACTACTATATGATACATACATTTAATATATCATCTAATCATCAATGTTCAGGTCAGCCATATGGGTCTGAACCCATCGGAACCTTCCCATCCTCCCACCTTTGCCGCGACCTTTGTTGCCCCGACCACGACCTCGGAAGAGTTTGAACTGGGACACTGGGACAGGAAAATCACCCGACACCAACTACATGAATAAACTTTAGTAAATATGGGGATTGTCTGAAAATGGTGTCTTAGTATACTCAGTATACTTAGTATACTCAGTATACCCCTATCTAACACGACAGTTGTCTTTGTTGGAACATGATGATAAACCACAGGAAATGCTGACACCAAGGCACCCAGGTGTGGAAAACTCAACTAGTCTCCGGCAGTCTAAGCAGCAATGGAAAATCACCCATTGACATTCTCAATGGATTGGTTAATGGGAAAATTTACAGGAAACCATGGTTTTTACCATCAAATATAGAGGTTTCCTGTAAATTTCCCCTTAAACCAATCCATTGACATTCATTTGGAGGTGATTATCGTATCAGAACTCGGGATTTTCCAGTTTTTTGCTTCGATTGCCCTACTCCCATCTTGATCATAAAAACAACCACACCCAAAATGAACCAGCAGGTTCCACAAAGTTTCTGGAGTGCAGGTTATGATGAAAGTGGGAAGGATAATCGCACCCATGATATCCCAAGTTTCCAAGAGGCTGTCTCATGACATCCTCTGAATCTCCTCATTTTATGAATCCACAGGGATAAACTCTCCAGATACGTGATGGTTGAAAAATTGCGCCTAAAAACACGTTGTTTTTTTTCCCTTCGGGTGCTTATGAATTCGATCCCCATGATATCACAATTTTCTAGCATCTACATCCATGATATCCCCATGATAGTTCATGATAGTTCCCATTCTCCAGATGTTCTATGTTTGATAAACCCTAGAAATTCGCCTGTCATTCAGTGACTCCAACAAGAAAAAGCAGCAACAAGTCCCTGTTCCAAAGGAACTTCCCATGACAAATTCCATGATAGTCGCTGACCTTCAGCTCTTCCTCGGAGCGTACCGGCCACCTGTTTGTCCTCGCACTGGTTGGGCGGTTTCAGCAGCAACTCAAAGGAAAGTTGACAGCAAACCCAGTATGTTTCATGGTAAAAACGGCGGATTCCTGTAGAATTTATCCTTTATATAGAGCCACCAAAAAAATCGGGGAACCTTTTTGATTGAACCAGCATTTTTCTTGCTCCTTGTGTTGGGAGCATTTTTCAAACAGCAGAGATTCAAAGTTCTTTTCAATGGAGGGATTGACCTGGAAAAAGATGAGGACCGGCATCTGAAGATGAAGATCATAAGTCGAGGTTTTAAATGGAAACGATAGAAGAAATGACCATGCATTTGGCGATGTGATTCCCAGTGGATGCAACCAGTTTTTGTTTGCCTCCAAGAAAAAAAAGATGTCTGGAAGTGTGAAAAACAGATTTCGGGATCACCCTCGTGCCATTGAAATTAATTTCAATAGCCTTTTGACTTCTTGATTGCGCCAAATGTTTTTTTTCCATTAACAAGTGTGAAAAGGACATCTATGAAAGAACCAGCGAGAAATTGCTCCCAACAAATCCTAGCTGATTTCTGGTTGAATTCAGAGCCTTCCTCCTAAGTGGCCGTATAAGCTGACTGGGGGTTGTATAAAAAACCGTATCATTTTCAATGTCCCGAAATCATGTTATCGTTTTTTTTTACTCTTATCGTTTTTTGAGGTGGTGGGCTCTTTGTACTAGAAATGCGAATTTTCCAGCTTTCTGTGGATGTAAAAGCATCCTTGGTCCAAAGTCGACAAATCTCATTTTTTCCTTTCATTTCCTTTCATTTTGCATTCACATCCTTTCATGTTCCTTTCACTTTCCTTTCATGTTCCTTTCGTTTTGCATTCGTTTTCTTTCATGTTCGTTTCATTTTCCGTCGCTACAAGTATGTATCAAACATACAGGTCTTCGAAAGGTGATATGCTCAAACAGGTCAAATAGGTATCGGCCCAAACGCTCTCGTTTCTTTCATATTTGGTTATCGTTTTTGTTATCGTTTCGCTATCGTTTTGGAGGCCTGTGCAGGTTGCCATCTTGAGGGTTCATGAACATGTATGTATATAAGCTCGTTATCGTTTTTTTTTACTCTTATCGTTTTCTGGGCCGGTAATGCATTGGTAGTGCTAAGGGGCAGGCCCAAGCTAAAATGAAAGGCGNTTTTTTTTTACTCTTATCGTTTTCTGGGCCGGTAATGCATTGGTAGTGCTAAGGGGCAGGCCCAAGCTAAAATGAAAGGCGCGGGGTTATTATACTATCACACTGTGTCCCAAGACAAATCCCTAAAATCCCAACCTCTGGACCGTATTGGCCGCAGGTTCCCACGAAAATTTCATCGAGAAACTGCATCTTCCAGTGTGGTTGTAATGTCTACTACATAACTATGTATCTTCATATGCATTGTTATTGGTCAAATTTCAGCTTTCGATTCTTTGCTGTTCGTCTGCAAAGATATGCATAGTATACATGTTACACATCTCTGGACACATCTTAACATGTCTATATCTACAATCCCATCCCCCTAATCTTAAACACACCCTAAATGGGTCCCAATAAGTTTTCCAATCCCCTACTAAACTATGGTTTCTGGAGGGGTCTTTAATATTAGGAGGAAGAGATATCAAATTAAACATATGTCTACACCTATGTATAATCTTTATATACATTGACCCCCAAAAAGATAGAACAAATGCCACTAAATAGTGAGAAATTATTGTTCTTTCTATTTGGGGGCCACTGTACCCTCTTGTTATTTAACATAGCTATGCAGAATCACCGTTCTTAAATAGGTAAATATAGGTATATCATCCGCAAATGGATCATTTTCTATAGCTATGTTAAATCACCGGAGGGTATCTCTCCAATGTTGAACTATCTAAAAGGTTATGGATGATACCGGAGGGTTTAACTGTAGTAGATTACCGGCTAATATTCAAGGATGTTATGTACAATAAGGTTTCATCTTCTCACTATATGATAAGCTTCACTTTCTCTAAATAAGGGGTAGGTTTAGGGTTTACGGTTTAATCATCCCCAACATAATGTTGATAGTCTGGTTTTATCCCAGTAGTAATAGATCATCCCTAAAGGATCATCCCCAAACCATGCAGTCTCACAATCATCCCATCCCCCTTACCCTCTGGTAAACGTTTACATAACTCTGGAAAATCACCATGCTATTCATGGGAAAATCCACCATTTCTATGGCCATGTTTAATAGCTACGTTAGTGTACCAGAGGGTAAATCATCATTAATCCCATTAAAATCCCATGAAATCACCATTTTCCTATGGTTTTCCTATGGGGAACTATCATCCCATTAATCCCATTATAATCCCTAAAAAGGTGTAAATTCCCCACTAAACCATGGTTTCGCCGCCTCCAGTGTGGACGCCGGCAGAACGCCCTCAGAGACGAGGTGTTCCTTGGTCATCGCTCCAAAGACCTCGGTTTTCACAAAGGGAAGCCAGTCAAAAAGCCAGGGTAAGCATGGTGACTTTTATGGAAATTGATGGAATTTCATGGTATTCCATGGATCTTTATGGGATGCAATGGATGTTTATGGTTTTTGTTTTTCATGGAATTTCATGAGATTTCATGAGATTTCATATATTTTCATGGGGATATACCCTCTGGTAATTAAACGTAGCTATTGAAAATGGCCATAGAAATAGTGGATTTTCCCAATGAAAAATTGTGATTTTCCAGTTCGCTATGTTAGTTTACCAGAGGGTATCTATTACCAAATGGCGAATTTTGGATGATTTTCCCATGAAAACCTCCATTGAGTTCGGGGATGTTCCATGGCTATGTAAAAAAACCCGAGGGTACCATCTGGTAAATTAACGTAGACCCTGGCAGATAGGAGTTGGAAGATTAGTTTCCTCTAAAAAAATGCTATTCTCAGGGTCTATGTTAAAAAACCAGAGGGTATCTCATTATTATCATTATCATCATTACTATTACTATTATTATCATTATGAATACCCTCTGGTAAACTAACATAGCTATTGAAAATGGTCATTTTTAATGGGAAAATCCACTCTTTGGGGTAATCTAACCTACTTGGGGATGCCTGGCCATCGATTCCCACGGGCATCTTCTGGGCGGTCCCTGCAGGGAACTTCTGCTGCAAAGCATTCAACCTCGAATCCACGACATGTGGGACCAAGGCATCGAAAGTGACCTATAACTCTGATGCATATGTGTAGATAATACAATATATATATATACATGAATTCATAATTATATGGATACATAATGATACATAATGTATAAATATATGTTTACATATACATATGACTCGGGATATTCCACATAGAACTGAAGTACAAGATGCTTATACTAACCGGGTCCCGCACAAACATGCCTTTGATGTGCGTTGCACACACTCAAAATGACAAATCAGCTGCGGCGTAGGGCTGAACCAAGCATGATCACTACGACCATGTGGTGCCCCCTTTTGTCGATGTAGTTTGTTGGTGAAAAAAGACTCCATGGAGTCTGGTTGACATATTCTATATACATATATATATATATATATCAACCATAAACATCCAGAAGTGAATCATGAGTTCATTATCATCAATACTTATCAAGCATAATAAACTCAACTTAGCCAACAAGCTGGGGCACCATGGTGACTAGCTACGTCAAGGAGTTCCAAGGCCCGAACTCGCCGGCGGGCTTCGGCCGGCCGTTGGTCATGCCTCATAACTGCAAGTTGGGTTGATGCATTGTTTTGCATTTTTTATCATGCAACTGATGTAAATAACACCACTGACTTGAAAGCAATGATGATTCTGAATTGGCGTTGTCAAAGAATAGGGGGTTACCCCAGAATTGGCAGTTTTTATGATTTTAATTGGGAAATGATTACACCATGGGATTTGGAGAGTACCCTGTTTTCAGACAACCCATTTGGCTTACCAAATTTGAAAAATGGGGTTCGGGTTGATGTATCAATATTTGCGAGTTCGATGTACACGATACTTGGTGACATAAAGCATATGCCTATGGGTCATTCCGCCCTAGTACCTTGGTGCCTAGAAAAGAATGGTCATTTACGCAATTTTGAGGTTTGTGTGGTGTGGTATCGACCCATCCCCATATTAACACATTGAGTACAACCAAATGTTGATGGTATTTGATTATTGGATTATTGTTATCCTCGATCAAATAAAATGATTAAAAGCAATATTGATGGTCCTGTTTCCCCATGGCACACGTATTTGGTCGTTGGTGTCCTGTGTCTCCTTCCTCCACACCATCTGGCTCGACCAGAGAGTTGATTTCATCCCCAAACCTGAAACTTTTGGCTATCAGTAGATGATGGTTCCCTTCTATCAACCATCATGAAAGCAATAATTCACAGCCTGAAAGGATGTTAAAGAAGGGTTCACCTTCCTCACCATCATCGTGATGACTGGTGAGTTTGTTTTTTCGATGAATTGACGATAGCTTGTATGGTGGAAATGTTGAACCAGTTAGACTTGGGGCCTTGGGGGCCCACATATAGCCTGGTCCCGATGGATGCTTTCCCCATCATGTCCGGGTCTTCAAGAAATCCAAGTCGAGCCACGCGGTGGGGATGGTAGCTCCATGGAACTTTGGAGCAGCAAGAGTTGATCGCGGCCATACCTCGCGAAAGTTGAGAATTCGGAAAGCAGTGACTGATAGTTTCTAGGGACCAGATGGAGATTCCACCACCTCGAATTTTGGTATACCCTCCATCAAATGTGGCTAGCTGGGAAATTCCTTAAAAATGGAAATTCAAGTGGGCAAATTATGTATAAATAAATGGTCGAGTTCCAGAGGGTAATCGGGATACAATGGGAATACAATTGGATATGACCCTCCGCTAATCAAACATAGCAGAATCATCCCCAAACCAATGGAGGTTCATATCATTCAGAAACGGTGAATCTTCTAGCACGCCATGTTTCATTACCGGAGGGATCCAGAGTGTAAATCAGATTCTAACGTAGTGGCAAATGACTTAAAAGTAGCGTGGTTTTGAGAGTTGCTATAAAGAATGATCCTAAAAGATGACAAAATCCAAAATGTCTTCCAAATCTTGGTGATTTGCGTTTGTCTTATCATGGGTCACTTCCTCGGGCGGCTACGGCTTGCCCAAAACTTCCCAAAGCCGGTCCCAGGACAGCTTTCCAGTATCAAAAATCAACCATCAACAGCGACTTGTGGGATGATATGGACGTGTTATCAAAATTGAACATCTCATACATCTCCAAAGTTTTTCGTTTACACTTTTCGGATAGGATACCCAGATTGTTTAGTTCCTACATGTTCCCCATATCATGTCAAGTATTTCCTTAAAAAAATCGATTCTGGGCAACCCAATGCCGTTTTTACCTACCCTGATTGGGGATGGTTTGTAAGGTTATACCCACTGGTTATTCAACATAGCCATGGAAAATTGCCCATTTATAGATTATTTGTGATGATATACCCATTATTAGTTATAAATGGTGATTTTCCATGGCTAGGTTAAATGACCATAGGGTCCAACCCATCAAAATAGTGATGACTTGGGGATGGTTCCATAGATCCAGACCTGCCCACGGCCACCTGTAGCTCGCTGCCGGAGGGGTGACGCCATCCCGTTCTCGCTGCTCGCCTGACTTCGGACCTGAGATTTTCAGAACCATAGGTCACGTTTCACTCTGTTTGGGGAACCATTGTATGCCAAATGTATATGCACACGTATATGTGTATATATGTATGTATATGCATATGTATATACAAATGTGTGTATGTACGTACGTACGTAGGTACGTAGGTACGTATGTTTCTATGAATCTATGTATCTATGTATCTATGTATCTATGTACCTATGTACCTATGTACCTATGTATCTATGTATCTATGTATCTATTTATCTATGTATCTATTTATCCATGTATCTTATCTATGTATCTATTTATCCATGTATCTATTTATCTAGTGTATGTATGTGTATGTATGTGTATGTATGTGTATGTATGTGTATGTATGTGTATGTATGTGTATGTATGTGTATGTATGTGTGTATGTGTATGTATGTGTATGTATGTGTATGTATGTGTATGTATGTGTATGTATGTGTATGTATGTGTGTGTGTATGTGTATGTATGTGTATGTATGTGTATGTATGTGTATGTATGTGTATGTATGTGTATGTATGTGTATGTATGTGTATGTATGTGTATGTATGTGTATGTATGTGTATGTATGTGTATGTATGTGTGTGTATGTGTATGTGTATGTGTATGATTATGTGTATGTGTATATGTATGTGTATGTATATATATATATATATACATACACATGTATGTAAGTATGTAAGTAAGTATGTATGTATGTATGTACGTATATATATAATATATGTATGTATGTGTATATGTGTATATGTATATGTATGTATTTGTGTATTTGTGTATATGTATATGTGTATATGTGTATATCTATATATTTACATCACATACTTGCTTTCTATATTGCATGTAAAAGATATTGTGTACATTAGAATATGTAGTACATGTGACTGCAATAGATAAATGTACATAGATTGTGTTACATTATATTTTAAGACATAATACTATATCATATTGAATTATATTACATTATATAATATCACAGTATATGTTATATTATTTCATATGTATATAATATCTTTATCTATATTATTCTATATCTATATTATATCATAGTATATAATATAATGTGAAAAGAACATGGACATTGTATGTACACGATCTGTTTTTTGGCCTGTCGTTCGTGGCTGATGTCATCCACTCCCGTGCAGCAGAGCCGCTGGTCCGAATTCCTGCAGCCAGGAGCCGCCGTTTGGACAAACCCAGCACGGTTCCATTTCAATGGTGGGTTAAAAGCGAATTATATTATATAAATGGAACGGAAAAAAAAAAGTTGGACAAAAATTAGATTATACTCTGACTTTTTTGGGGTTTGTCCAACACTCAACAATACTGGGGAGTATTGAAGCAACAAGTTTGTGGCTGGATATAGTGTTTTATATCACTGGCGGACACCAACCAACAGGACACTACCTGATCTCTGGAAACAGTGCAGAAGAATGATTCAGTGTGTAAGACATCGCGGTGGTTTGGAAGCTCACATTTTCCGCTGCGAAATTACAGGATGCCATTTTGGTATATTTTGGAGGTCCCCAGGTTGGGAAACCTCTCATCGCCCCACATCGCACATGAGATATTCACTTCAATGCTTCCTGGGATCTTTGCGACTCCATGTAGTGCTCTGAGAAGAATTGACTACCCATAGGACCATATGATGGGCAAATATCCCATATAAAACCCAGAGACAACTGGAGATAGGCCACCCAAACGAACCTTTTGGTGAAGAAATTCCCAGCTTCCCAGGCCTCGTTGTAGCCACTCCGGGCCCAAAGTTGTCGTGTCTCCCAGGCTGCTGAGTCTTTCCTGTCGCAAATCAAGTCGGGGACCGAGACACACGTCGAACAGTAAACACCAAAAAAAGTGCTTTGGTACCCAAAAAAGGGAATAAAACCAGCCATGATAGGTAAAGAGTGGGACATAGGGGGATGTAATGGCATGAACATGAGATGATGGTCCCGATTTGACCAGTATCTTTCAAAACTTTCTACCTGTTCCCCTTGCTTCAGGCGTTCCACATTGCCTTTTTAGGGAGGTACATGTGCAATGATCAAAACATCGGATATGGGGTAGGCTCGTCCCACCATCATATAACGGAATTCCCTATAATGGGTATGTTTACCCCAGTCAATGAGGTGATGACCATCCCATTTGCGGGAAAATGTTGATCATGTGTTGACCGTAGCATACTGTACATGGTGTCTTTGAAAGGACAGAACTGAGAGTCTTGAGGGCTGTTGGAATATGATGACCATACTACAATTCTACACTTGCAAATGAATCTTGATCGATTTGACTCGAACTCAAGATCTGGTTGGTGGCGCTGTTAACAGCCCCCAACAAATACAGAAGTCTCTCTGGCGATCACCCTGTTTCTTTGGAACAGAAACTTGCATAGTAGAGGTCATGGTCATTATCGTTCAACCAAAAATACATGCCAATAAGCATCATTGGTAACCAAGAACTATACCAAGATCTTTGATAGAATTGGTTATTACATGTTTTATGCCCACCATCGTATGTTCGACCATCATTCGGTTGAAAGATCAAACATTGCCAACTTAAAGATCATGTCCAACAAGGTTTTTTGGATTATACAGCAACGCGAGATTTTGGCTTACAAGCCCACTATAAATTGGAGTATCATGGTCAATCTTTGGAAGTCCACAAAAAATAAGTCTTTTATGCTGTTTATGGTTATTTTCCATTTATAGATAATTATTTATAGCAAAAAGCTAAAGGATTAAACTACCCACCCAGTCGGTTGGGGATGTCACCACTCCACAGCTCTCAGCCGTATTTGATACTGTACTGATCAACCGCTCCGAAGTCATCTCCCCGCCTGTGGCATGCCTAATACTCCACCTCTGGCGGATCAACAGGTTTTCCACCACGTTTTTCTTGGAGACATTCCGGAAATCTAGATATGGTTCTACGGCTCTTGAGTGAAACTCATGATGTATTCCACAAAATGGCCACTTTAATGAGAAAATGAGGTGCCACACCATCACTTCTATTTTCAAACGAAACCATTTTTCGCTGGGCGGGACTCCTTTGCGTAAAAGAGGAATGATGTGGTAAAATGACGGTCAATGTTGATGGTGGTATGGATATGTTCATTGGGAAAAAGGCAAAACCATGGTAGACAGGCAGATGATGGTAGTGTGATCATCTTGGAAAGAGTATACCATTCGGTCGGCTGGGATATCACCATTTCTACTTTATCTTGTGAAACATGCCTGCTGTAGCCCGGCCCAGGACTGCCCAACAAGATCTCCCTGGTGATTCCCAGTTGAACCCCTGGTGCTAGGGCCAACCCTCTGGGTGCCCTCACGGGAAGGTCACCGCGATGGTGCGGATGGGTGCTGCCGCTGTCAACAAAAAAAAGAGAATCGTCTCCGGAAAAAGATGCACGCGCACCCCCGGAGACAACACGTCCGTGGCCAAAAGAATGGTGTTCTGCAGAAAGTGACGTGACTTTTTGGGCGAAAAAGTGCACCCCTTTGGTTAACAAATGCAGCTGCTGGGATCACGCTGAGCCAGCTCGGCAGCAAGTAATGGAGTAAGCTGTTTCCGTGTTCCATCAAGCATTAGGTGGTGTTGATCCATATCCCACTGAAACATCCAAGATCCTTAGCCTTTCCAAGAGGGAAGAATGATTTGATGGCTATGGATCAGTTTGCCCTGCTACCCTAGTGAAATCACACCAAAACAGTTGTGCAAAATGGACATTCATAATTCGGTTGGTCCCAAAGCTACCATAATTACCCATCACCAACTCTGGTGGATTATGACCTAAATGGTGGCTTCTCTACCCTCCTAACACCTCTGGAGTCAGCTTGGTTCATGTTCTGCACAATGATGAAACACTCCATTTTAGATAGATATGATATACTTATATAATATTATATAATAGGCATACACAAACAAAGGTACAAAACACATGCACATACGCATACAAATGATCAAATGTAGAGCTGCAAAAACACAGATACACCGTAATCAACATGATGATCCTGACAGCTTTCTGCATCAGCCACTGTCCAGTTCTCTTTTTGTTGTTCTGCCCGCCATGTGCCACGTATCTCTGCAGTAGCTGGAACCACTACTGCCCCAGGCGCCTCGCTGGTGCTGCCCCAGAATCGCAACCCAGCGAGGGCAAAAAACCACAACCATCGATCACGGGCTTAAGAACCTTGAGAACTCTGTCAGGATGAGATATGGCTGTGCCAGATCCAAATAGCTGGGATTTCTATTGATTTATGGATGTGAAAAATAAACAAATCCATATAGCTTTTGATCCATCCCTATATGGCTCTGGTTCGGTTTCACTACTTGAAAAACATGGGACCAAGTTGGCCCAGAAACAAAACACTGGCGAAGTTAACTATTTCAAGTACTGAACCAGTCCATTTTGGGTTACTGGTAACATCTTATAACAACTTCAGCCATATCTATTTCCTGGTCACTGATGAACCCAACCTGGGTGGATCATGATTCTCTATTCTGTGTAGTAAAAATCACAGATTCTCTTGATATCTACCCTCTGGTTATGACTAACAGTTCGCCGCGGAGAATCACCAATTTTAATAGGTAAATCACCATAAATCATCTATACATGGGCCATGGCTTCCATGGCTATGTCATGTTAAATGACCAGAGGGTAAATAAAAAAAAACATGCTCACTCCCTTACTTTCTGCTCAAATAAACCCACAGTTGTTTCTTCCAAAACACAGAAGCACATGTTTGTTGGTGAACTCCAGTGGTTTTTTTTGGCTGACAACAGGTCAGTTTCGTCTTACGCCCGTCTCGATACGGGACTGCCAGTGGGTGTGCCAGCACTATTTGCTTGCCACAAAGACCCCGGCGTTAAGCAACCAGAACCTCAGGGCATCAATGGCTGAGTTGATCGCACCATAAAACTAGGTGTTCATCGTGACGCGATGGGGTTTTACTTCATGAAAAGTGGAAAAAAAGGAACAACCACAATGTTCAATGGTTGATTGAGACTGGTTGGTGAACGGTTAAGTGGCTCAATTTGGATCTATTCACTGGCTTCATCACTGATGGTCAGCTGAAGCAGGGGCAACATGGCTCTGTGTCTTTGTACCTGAGATATCCCATGTTGTTGCAGATAACACTTATGTATGTATGTATATATAAGATATATATATATATATATTATATATATATATCAACCAAGAGAAAATAGAAAATAGCGCATTGAAAATATCATTGCTAGCATTCTAAATATCATCGATTTTCTTAGCTATTGTTCCCTCTTTCTCCCGTGTATGATTACTAACTGCACGCCCTATGTTTCTTGCCAGTCCTGGTTCGCCTGGTGAAATACCGGAAAATTGTCCACGAATCATATTGTCATATACAGTAATTGTCTATGTTATACTGTATCACATTGTAATTATCTTTATCAAATTATAGATTTACGGCATTTTGGTGGGCATCCAAAAGATAGATCAGATAGGATAAAGATAAAACAAAATAAGACAAGATAACATCACATAAGATCGCATCAAATAAGATCACATCAAATAAGAACACATCGAATAAGATAAGATAAGACAAGATAGGGATAGGTAGATTCGATAGATTCACATACAAGTCCCAACCAATCTCTCCATCCCAGCCACCCATGGGTGGTGCAAAGGATCCCATCATCGGCGGCATGAAGGACCCTGTCCTAGGCGGTGTGGCTAGCCCTCCCAGTGTCGACGCTGCGTGGGAGGCCGCCGGGCTGGGTGCAGCGGTCACCAGCCCCTTGACGTACTCCGGCGGCATTGGTGGGCCTGGCCCAGAAAGGTAGGCGAAAACCACGGGGAAAGCTTCAAAAACTCAGAAAAATCTGGGGAAAACCATCTATAACGGTGGATTTTGCAAAATCCGGATTGGAGGATCATCCAAATAATGGATTGGTTTTGTTGGGACATGCCGAAAATCTGAAGCGGAAACCATGGTTGCTATACCCGCAAGTGTAGAGGTTTCCTGAAAATGGTCCGTCATCCAATTCTGGGAACTGATCCAGCTGGAGGACTTCATGCCCCATGCTTACAAACTGAGATGATCATCCCGTGTAAGTTGGCAAACTGGCGGTAAAATAAGCAAGAAAATGTGGTATATACTTATAATGGAGATATAAATGGGATACTAGCAGATGTCCGTCAAGATCTTATGATACATTGAGTGCATCCCAACTGCCAAGTGATTAATGAACCATATATGACTGGGGTATATCTGTGGATTTGTACCTTGGGTATGTCAGTAAGTGAGCATCCAAGCGGAAGGCAGCAGCAGCTTAAAATTGCCAGCGTTGGGTCTTGGAAAGTGTGTTTGGTACCTTCTGGTTATTCAACAGTTTGCTGTGGACGGCATGGCCCATGAAAATAGATGATAAAAACATGATAACAAAATGATGATTTACCGTTCTTTTGAAGAATGATTGTCCAGCTCGCGACGTCAAATAAGCAGAGGGTAAATTCTGATGGATAATTCTTTGGTGTTACTTGGAGGATAATCCTACGAATCGCAACTGGACAGTCACCATAGTATCAACGTACCGCTTTATACATGGGGCAACCTCATTGGAGGACTTGCGATCGCCAGGCGTGTTTAATCACTTAATTGCTAAAAGGGAATCGAAGATATCGAAGCAGCATCTTAGAACGACCAGTCTTTTGCTGTGATATGCAACAAAGAACTAAGGACTTCGCCAACAAAAGAGGATTATGAGGTAAAGAACACCAATCATCTTTGGTGTACCAACTGTTTTTGTGTGGTACCTGAATTTCAAGTCGAAGAATTTAGGCCAGTTGGACGGATGGTTTCTATACAGAACTAGCCGTTTTATGGGCAACTTTGTTTTCCTGAAATGGCCACTGATCAATAACTACACCCGCCAACATACCGAACAACTCCTCAATTTGAGGGGTGCAGCGGTACAACTACTGTTTCACCAGGAACGACTATGGTGGTTTCTCATCCATACGATGAAATTTCAAGGACCTAAATATCCTGAATTGCAGGGACCCAACCTGTGTACGGTCTCCATTTTGGACCCACTTAAGCAAAGATCCCCCCAACGCACGGCTGTATGTGGTACTTTACCTCCCTTTTCGGTACCTGAAATGACAATTGATTGTCACTTGTATCCATCAAACTATCTTCAAGTAGCTGCGGTTGCAGCTGCCTATCTGCCATTTGGGCCTATCTGAAAACATGGAACTCCCCAATCCACCGCTTATATAATCATACTTTTTCCCCCATAAAAGTGCCACTTTGTGGTATACCGGTATATCCTATGTTCAAACAAACTCATGTCATTTTATTGATTGCATATGCCGTGAAATATCTCATCACCATTGTATCCTGGATCTCCATGGAATGTTTCGCTTTATCCCACCTCATTGGGCACCACAGCCACTTTAAGCCCATCCAACGATAAGAATCCAATCCCCAGAAAATAAGTCGCTACAATAACCTCAAGATCAAATGTATATATCATAAATAAAGCACGTATTGCCTATTTGTCAATGACATATCATTGATGAATGATTACAGTAATGAATGCCAATCATTCCCAGTATTACTTAACTAATCTTGTATCCAATACATTCCAATACTGATTGATGATTTGCCCGTAATATCCCAACAAGAATCATTATTCCCATTCTATCCCCATCCCCATCTCCATGTTGGACGGTCAAAATCCCATATCTTATGGTTATGTATAGGTACAGCAAACCCCCAAAAAGATCCGCCGAAAAGTACCATCCCACAACATCCCATTGTGATGAATTCAAACTAGTTTCGGCATCTTGTTGAGGGTTACATGATGTTATATGTACTATGATATCCTCCACCATCCTCATCTCCACCATCTTCCCTCCATCCCCCCGGCCTTGCACCACCTCCATCCGCACCTCCGGTGGCGCCTCGCGCCGCAGCACCGGCAGATCCACGCAGCTGCGCTGCTGCTGCCCCGGCACCGTGTCGCCCACCACAGGGACCTCCACCACCTGCGCCGCCGGAAACCAAACCAACGGATAATTTGTAGATGATTCACCTCTTGGACATCGCCATACATTGCCATTTTCCATGGCTATGTGACATTCCCAGAGCGGTAGATATGGATATTTATCCCCCCCGGATGGCATGACCCATCCTCAGCTCCCTAGCACAGAAGTCGCCTTCTGGACTTCTTGTACCACAGGAACCTCCACGATCTTTTCAACCGTTTGGACCTGTACCAGGAAGCCATGAAACATCATGTGCGTGGCCGTGCCAGTTGCCGTGGCAATTCTACTTCGTCTGAATCAGTAGACACAAAGATTCAGGATATTCAGGTCTGAAGCCTGCCCGGTTTAGGGCAGGCTTTCCTGGTGTCCATCTTGGCCTTGGTTCAACGAAATGTTGCGATACGCACCTAGGTGAGAAAGTTGTTCCCCGAAAGTATCAGGCATATTATGCGAGATACACATCCCGAAACATCCCACATTCGGATGCAGGAAAGATCGCTTGAACACTGTCCATCATGCCATTTCTTAATGGTGATTTAATGTTTAAATTTCACTTAACCCGAAAGTTGATGGTTGTTGCGCGTTCATGTTGGTTGCATCTGCACATGTTTGATGCTTCAATCTGACGTTGTCCATTTCCCTGATCGGCAAGTTTGGCAAATGGCTTGCCGCAACTTGCTTGTGCAATCTCCCATTTTTTCCGACAATCTTCCAGTGCTGTTGGATCTTTCATGATCCAAAGCCCGACTTGTACATTTCATAAGCCCAAAAATATCCACCGGATATCGGCGTTCATATTACTCAAAATCCCAAGCTTTTCATTTTATCTTCAATCTTTTTGGTGGACGAACCAAGCCTTCCTTGGGCTTGTCCCCCCATCTGTGGAATATTTGGCACACTTTCATTTTCATTCTCGAAATCCTAACCATTTCCATTTCATCTTCAACAAAAACTCCCATTTTTCATGTCTTCATTTCACCTTCAAAAAAAAGATCTCCAAGTTCCGATCTATTTCCATTCTCAATCTCCAAATTTCCCTCCATTTCCCTATTCCCCAGGGTTTTTTCATCTTTCCCAGCCGCCTGTGGAATATCCACCTGGTTCACCACGGGGACCTCGATGACTTTCTCGATGGTTTCCTTCACCGGAACCTCTACAGGCTTCGAGACCTTGCTCAGCACCGGGACGTGGCGATGCACCGGGACTGGCACCTCCAAGTCCTGCCAGCGTGGGGGGTGGGGAAAGGTGGGGAAATGAAAAGTTTCCGAGTTTTCATGAGCTTTTAATGGGAAAATCATCTAGAAATGAGAGATTTGCCATTGGAAATGACTGTTTTAACATGGTTTAACCATGCTGAAGCAGTTAGAATCAGTTCCTGAACTGGTTTCTATCTCAGCAGGAAAACTACAAGGTCAGGCCCGCAAGCAATAGCTTATAACTGGGGGGCCTCACCTTGTATAAATGGCCAGTATTTAGAGTAACCAAAATGGAGATTTGCTGGGATACAATGGGGGTATAATGGCATACATGATCATACATAATTAACCAGTATTGACCAGCAATATGATATATGAGCTGTCCGGAAATGGGTGGTACCCAAAATTGTTGGTTTGGTGTATATACCCGGTTTTCAAACAAACCCATGTATAGATGGAATTGGTGGTGTCATTTTTTGAGACTGACAAACACTTGATACAAAAATATGTTTCCGTCTATTCCAGTAATATTGGCGGTTCCAATCACCTCCTCACCATGATACCAGCCTTAAAATACCATCCAAAACGGGGATTGCTGAATCCCCACGGTGCAAAGGTTGTACCAAAGCAGTAGGGTCTTAAGCACCAAACCATATGGCTCTACCCTGAACACAAAAAAGGGATGCTGTTCCTTGATGTTACCATTGATCTGGGTAAATTATAATAATTCACTCACTTGAATTAAGGCCATTTGGGGATGATTCCCTATACTAACCATATATTGATGTTCCTCAAAAAAGACATGTCCCATCCAAAATGTCCCATCCATCTTGGACTAGCTCCAGGGGTCTCCAGTCCTTGTCCACGTATTGGATTTGTGGCACTTCCACGTGCCGTTCCACCGCGGCGACTTGAGGCACATGCACGTGCTTCTGGACCGGCACGGGCACCACCTGGCAAATCCTATTAAACTAATGCGGGGACTGGAAAGGGCTAAGGATATATGGGGGGTTCCATAAATGGAGGTACTCTAACATGGTTGGTTTAGAATGGAAAATCCCATCTATAAATGGATGATTTAGGGGTACCCCCATTTTAGGAAACCATCATATGGGGATGATCAATCGAGAAATATGGGGGTTATGAACCTAACATTGGGATTATTGACCAAACATATTTTTCTACACATGATTTCAGACATGGTGCGGCGACCATTGGCATTTCACCCAGAGGTTTGAGAGTAAAGACAGTGAACTTTGAAGAACTCCTACGTCCAGCAAAAGAACAGCCGGTTGACCATTGAGAATAAGAGCAACCACACATCCACTGCACTCTTCCCACAAATGTATTACATTCATCATATTCCTTTGATAGTATGAAACAAAATATATCGAAAGTGCTACTTGAAATCTACTGGATTTGATCCATACAAAACCGGATACAAGCCACTACAACAAGCATCCGTCCCACGGTCTCCATCTCATCCGGGACCTTGTCCACGTACTCAATCTGAGGTACCTCCACCGTCCTCAGCGGTTTCAAAAACAGGTTCCAACTTCTGGTCCTGACATAATCATACTAGTACCCCAAACCAACAGTTACAGTACACCACCCCAGTTGCACACGCTGTTCGCCCCCCTTTCCGTCCGCCCATTATGGGTGCAGTCGTCCTCTGCATGCGTTTCTCAACGGTGACATGGCGATGCGTCTGGACCGGAATATGGACGTGATGGTCCACATATTCCACCTCTCAAGCCGACGACCCGAAAATTTTGCAGGGAGAAAAACATGGGCTGCCTCATGGGAAATGATGGGTAAAGGGTACTGGAGTCTTCAAAAAGTGTGAGGATGATCCCGGCAATTCAAGAAATCCATCAGCAACTGGGTGTTTAACATATTGTATAACCAATTATAACCATGATTAAAGTATAACTTCCATGGTTTTACCCATGGTTTATCCCTTGTCCCCCCAAAAAAAACATTCGAATCCACCAGTGACCCGGCCTGTTCGACCTCTACAGTCCTGGGTACCTTGGTGACCATGGGAACGTGCACGTGTTTCTGCACGGGCACATGGAGGATCTCATCCTGCGGCTGGCGGTTCCCCTCGATAGATGAGGTGGTGTATGTAAACCCGTCCAAGCTCTGTGATATGTCATGATGGGTAAGTTAGGCTGTTCTATTCAAGCAACTTACCCATCATGCACGGGACCCAGTGTGTTGCATCGTTTCAGAGATACAAACAGTTCGAGGAATTTCAACCTATTTACTCAGATTGAACTGCTGCAAACGTCAGAGTTGAAGCAAAAAACATGGCATCAAGAAGTTGGAGGGATAGCAAACATGTGGACTCGCAGATGATGATGTGCGATGCTATAGCTGTAGGAAGTCGGCGGTACTTACATAACATGTATGATGTGCGCACTTCTCTACACACAGCATCACCTGAGCTCCGCGTGGGGACATATTATATAGACATTGACATAAATAATGACATATAATGACATGTGAATATGTATATATATATATTGTATATCATATTATATATCAAAAAATGCATCCATGAAATCGAGGTGAGCCAACCCCCACCTCGTACTTCACCACTGGTACTTCCACATGTTTCTTGACGGTTTGCACCACCGGAACATGACGATGCTGCGTGATGGGCACGTGCACCACATGGTCGACGTATTCCAGGGTCGGCACCTCCACGATCTTCGGGACCTTTTGGATCACAGGGACGTGGCGCTGTTTTTGCACGGGCACATCCACGATCTTGTCCACGTATTGGATCTGAGGCACGTCCTGGGCGTACGCCATGGAAGAGCCAGGTTTTCTAGGGAATATGACCTACAAATGATGGGTTTGCTATATCTCACCTTGTTCTAGAAGAAGGTAAAAATGGGATGTATCCACTTGCAATAAGAGCAGCTTGATGCTGCCACCTGAAAGCCTGACAATTTTCAATGAGTTTGAGCGCATCGCGTCCGCACGTTTGGCAGTTCGTATGCTTAGAATGTCTTCTGTATGTTTCCAGAATGTCAAGATTTTACTTGACCAAGATGCTATTTTCTATTATTGGCATTCAAATCAAAAAAGTATGCCAACTAGGACAAAATGATGGTAAATAAACCCCATGGCAATCCATTCCAGTTACAACTACAGGTACATTGACTAGATTCAGACTGCCCCAGAGGAAAACCGCCCAGTTTCCACGGGTTTCTTCACCACCTTTTCCACGGGCACGTGTTCGATGGTGATCTGAGGGACTTCCGTGATGTTCTCCTTGCAGATGGAAAGGCGTTGAAAGGCAAGGAAAGGTTCAATGGTGATTTAACGATCAAACATGGCACTCAATGGGATTTAACGGAAATCCGTCGGATTTAATGAGTTTGCAAGTAACAGCAAATCCATGCAAATCCTAGAAATGGAGTTTCAATGGGAGTGTTCTTATTGTTCCTCGACTGGTGCAAATCGCATTTGTCGTTTGAGTCAAAGCGTAGACAATTTGGGATCTCTAGATTTATCATGAGGTCTGTTGAATCGAAATCAACCATTCTGGTTGAAACTTTGTGCCTCTTGATAGTAGTTCCCATCTTTCATGGTTACTTTGTGCCCATGTTTCTTGTTGATATCTCCATGTTTGTCACATTTTGTAACTACAGTATCTTTGGTAAAATCTCTATTTTGTTTTGGACCAAAGACAACAAAAAGTTGTAGCCGCAAAAAAAAAGAATCGGTTTTATGGGGGGCCAAATCCTCCACGTCTGTTGGTTGTTTTGGGTCCCCGTGGGTCCAATGTTACCTCGGCATTGTATATTATAGTGTGATGATTATACAAATATATGTCCATCAACCATTGGATTGGTTTAAGGGAAAATTTACAGGAAACCTTTATATTTCATAGGAAAATCCATGGTTTCCTGTAAATTTTCCCATTAACCAATCCAATGAATCAATACAAATCATATCGTCCCGTTATAATCCCAGGAAATAGGATGATACGATTAGATTCAGGAAACCAAATCGTATCATCCCATCTTTGGCGGGATTAATCTAATCATCTTTACTCATTTCAAACACAAATCCATGACATATTCCGGTTACCCTCTGGTAAACTAACATAACTATGGAACATCACCATTTTTCACGGGAAAATCCACTATAAATGGCCATGTTCAATAGCTACATTTAATTACCAGAGGGTATAATTCATCAAATTCCATTGAATCCCACAACCTCCCCATATGTTTGTTGCTCAAAATGCCAATCTCTTTATCTCGGCTCTCCAGTCCCCAGTGGAATTCTCCTGGATAATGATATTTTATCCCATGAAATCATACTAAATCCCCACTGTTCCTAGATCACTCCTCATGGTTCGTGCTTACCCTCCAGTAATCAGACATAGCAATGGGAAATCCCCGAACTAAATAACCCTTTCATGAGAAAATCATCTATAAATGAAGGTTTTTCCCGTGCCACGTTGGATTACCAGAGGGTAAATCCCTATCTTTCATGGGTAAATCCCTCTGCTACCCCATTCCATCCACTACTTATAATCATCATTTTCCATGGGCATACCCCATTCCCATCACCATCACTCCCCATTTTCACAACATGGTTTCATGGGAAAATTCATGGCTCAAATTTGGTGGTTTCCTAACATAGGGGTACCCCCAAATCATCCAATTTAATAGGATTTTCCACTATGAACCATCCATGGGAAACCCCCAAATCCCCATTTTTCATGGAGAAAAATGCCAAATCCCCATTTTTCATGGATAAAAATGCTACAAAATGCTCCTGGATGATCGGTTTCTTCCGTCGAACCGTCCGTTGAATGATCTGTGGCTTGACCACTTCGATCTTCTGGAGCTGGTCCTGGCAGGCCGGCAACCGGGCACCGGGTTGCACCCAAATAAAAGGCTGTTTCTTTGTGGACAAAATATGCCTGGAACCTACAAAAATATGGGGGTTTATTGTTCCTATTATATATTTATTTCTAAATTCTTTCTAAATTCAAGCTACGATTCTACACTCAAAAATTGGAATATAATTTCGAGCGACGCTAGAACAAGGGTCGCACTTGTGTGCCCCGAAGTGTGATGGTTTAAACGGAAGAATTGATAAGTTCATCAGTAGTTTAAACCGGGTCCACAATTGATGCACATGTAGAGGTTCATCAAAAGACATTGTCTCATTCCATGTTTTCTCAGCTCATCCAGGTTCATCAAAAATCATAGAACTATTGGGATTGTCTGCCAGCCTTCGCTCTTAACTCATCTGAACATCAGTAAATGGGTCCTATCCATCTAGTTCAGCTGCTTTCTGGTCAGGTCTCTTGAATGAAAACTGGAACCAAAACATGTTTCGAAAACCATACCGCAAACACCATGGACATCACAATGATGGCACCCTCCTCATTACAAGTTGATGAGACATGTCCAGTTGGCATTTTAGATAATTAATGATAATTATATCAATGTTGTCATGTATTATATCATGATATATCATGTATATACGATTCTATACGCAATATCAATATCAAAGTAGTTGTTTAGATTTTGAAAAAACTATCCCTGCACCCATCGGTCCCCCCCGATCAGCCTGAATCGTCAAGTGCTGCACTGTCTGCATGATCTTTGGCACCTTTACAATTGTCTCTTCAATTTGAACCTGGCGATTCAACAAAGATTGGTGTGGGGGATGGATTTCCGAAGAGCCTGATTTCGAACTTGGTGACAGAGTGGCGGAATGATTTGAGAGATTTCTTGAAAGAAAACCCTGTTTTTTTTTCCATCAAAACCGATAAAAAAAATCCCATGTGTAGGGAGGGATATGAAGCGACCAAACAAATGAGCATCTCCGATCACATCCTCTGGTTAACTGGAAAGTTGCCTATTCCACAGAATTTAGCCAGGGAAATTTGGAGACGGTGGAAACAAATTACCCACGTCATAACCCGACACCGCAAGTGACTAAGTTCCCATGAGAAAAGTCATCTATGTCCATCAGCGAGTTCTCTTAGCCAATCATGGAACCCAAAATCCAATCACACCAGAACAACATCTGGAGGGGTTCATGATCATTGCGACCAAGTGGATATGAAATACTCCCCCATTTGTGACGATAAGAGGGGGAAAGGAAATGACCTAATAAACACAGGTTTACCCAGTGATGAAAGAGTTTTCCATAGTTGTCCTGTTCCTATAGAGTTGGAGCATCACAATGGAAAACTGCTGCAAATCAGGATCGCCGCCCACCTAGACAGATCAATATTCTTCAACAGGCCCCTGGATTCGGTGGGGCATATTGAGTTGTTCAGATCACCTTCTCATCAACCGCTCCTTTTTTGAACAATGATCAATACAATGATGATGATGATGATGATGATGATGATGAGGATGAGGATGAGGATGAGGATGAGGATGAGGAGGAGGATGATGATCATGATGATGATGATGATGATGATGATGAGGATGAGGATGAGGATGAGGATGAGGATGAGGATGGGGATGGGGATGAGGATGGAGATGAGGATGGGGATGAGGATGGGGATGAGGAGGATGATTTGGATGGCGGCCACTCGTAACGCCACCCATGGAGGTGTGTATCAAAGAACCTGATACCGGCACGGCTTAAAAGACATGTCAATAACTGAAGCACAGTTAGGTAGTAAGAAAAAGAGCAAAGGATTCGGCGGGGTGAATCGCAATGGATATAAAACTGTGATCAATATCAACAAGTTACCTCGGAGGCTTCTACCTGAGGGCTAGTGGTCGCTTGCGGCATGCGATCATCCAAGCTAAAATGGTTTCGTCATCGGTGCTACCTACAGGCCATCCCAATCGCATCTGGATGGAGTTTGACGGCGTGCGAGGTCGATTCAAGATCTCCGGCACATACGGGCACTCCGATATATCTCACGTTCCATTGTTGAAGTTTGTCCGCAAGGACAGGCGATAGGCAGGCCAGTACGGTTTTGGAGACTGGCTTGCGAGACATAGCCACTGGTCATGATGGCGAAGGCATGGGCATTGTCGGAAGAAAGCTTTCGCGACACACATCAGCGTCGTTACGATCCGTGTTCTGCCACTTGGTGTAGCAGTAAGCACGGAAGCCCTCGCGCAAGCGATGGGATAGCAAAGCACTGTCAGACACACATGCAGAATTATTGGGGTCAAGGGAAATGGTTTTACCGGCATCAGGGTGCCTCCATGTCCAAGGGCTAGTTCTAAGCCACCCCATTCGGGAAAATTGGTGCAATGTTGCTGATTGATGCCACACTGAGGTCCTCTCAGCTGACGGCTGTGTCGGAGCCGGAGTTCCAAAGCATCAGTGCCACAGTCGAAAGTCTAGTTTGGACAACAGTGTATCAACCACCTCAACAACCGAGAGTACCATTCTTAGAGCACTGTTTTGAAATTCACTTCATGTCGTCAAGACACTGCCCTTGGGTTTGCGTTGGTCGTTGGTGATTTCAACGACATCCCTAGCGAACAGTCTTTGCTGGACAATGAAGCCTTTCCTGGCCTGTCCATTCTGGCCGCTAAACACCCCACTTCCCAGCAATTTTTACCAACTAGATGGGAAGCTACTAGGTGTATTGACTATTATATAAAACATCATACCCAGATATTTTCCGTGATGTTGCCCTTGCGGAAGAAGCAATTGCTGATCACAAGATCTTGACCAGTGTGATGACACTCCACACAGCAAGATCCCGAGAACATCCATTCCGATTTCAAAAGGCACCTGATCTTGCGAAACCGGATGAAGCTCCTATTGATCAGTGGCTTCAATTTTGTCACGGGTTTCTCAATGCCAACCCAGCTCCGAATTTGCCGAACTCTTTGGATCAACAAACCGTTGATCAAGCTTGGAAATCATTGAGTTTGTACTACCATGGTATGCTTTCATATGCAGAGAAAACTGCTTTCCAATTTCCGACACCTTGGGAAAGAATTTGGATGTTCCGGTGTCAAAAATGGCTTTCGCTTGACTAACAACATGCCACGATCTTGCAAACTTAGACTTGGCCATGACAGCGATAGTTTCGAGATCCGCAAGCTCCGCAACTTCGCTGCCAAACTTCAAGAGGCCAATCGACTTCACCTGGCCTCACTGGTAAACAGCGACGGATATGTGAACTTGATGAAGAAGATTCGTAGATCCCCATTCTACGATCCTTCTCTCTCCCTTCGCCAGCACATCGGAACAACACTTGCCCAACTTGAGCAGGCACGAAAAACGTTCAAAACGAACAATATCAAAAAATGGAGGACCAGAATGCAGCAATCTGCCTCTCAGTGCTATAGATGGTTGAAAGCTTTAACCTTTGTCCCCTTTCAAGGCCTAGTTTCAAGTAGCTTAGATAAATTGCTGCCCACTGCATGCATAACGGAATCGCTTGAGTTTATACGTGACCACTGGCGCCGCGTGTGGCACCGTCCTGAACTAAATTTTAACGCTGCTTTCAATGCAGCCGACGCAGAAATTGATGCCTTGCCGAATCCGCGCTATGTTAGAGCCTGGAGACCTTTGACGCAGTGGCAACTGCGTGACAAAGCAGTGAAGATGAAGAACAAGGCGGCAGGGCCTGACGGCTGGTTAGGATCTGAACTTGCAACGCTACCACCTGAAGCCTTCATTCCCTTTGCTGACTTTTGCTCCTGTTGTGAAAAAGCCCAAAAACTTCCAAATGATTGCTGCTTGCCTTCCATTACCGATGTGTCAAAAAAGATTGGTCATTTATGTGGGGCCACTATCTAAAATGCAACTTGGTTGATGCATGTTCCTCCCATTGCAGTTTGTGACAGCTTGCAGATTGCCATTAGAAAAGCCTTGAACGAGCCCAAACGCTCTTGCATCTTCTTGCGCGTAGGTTTCCGCATGTTGCAGACTTGTGTCAGTGCCATTGTCCGCTTCTTGCAGCATTACCCGTTGCCTGAATGGAGAAAAAAAAATTGCGGACCGTTTTGCACACCGGGGGCATGATATACACGGTAATTTAATTTTTCACAAAATTGGTAAAAACTCTTTCTTTCGTCCTGGATGGAGATGATTCTTACATGGTTTTTACTGGCAAGTTTGGCAAATTCCCAGGCCCCAGAACCACGGGCAACGTTGCAGTTCCAAGCTGAGACCGCTTGGATTCTTGGGCCAGGATGAGGATGTATATCACCGTGACATGCTAAATCTGCTTGCCACTGAGCTGGATCCACATTTAACGATGCGGACCAGCTGCTTTGTCAGGCAGTGACTTGATAAAACGCATCCACTTCTTCGAAGGATTTACCCATGGCATCTGCATAATTTTTGGCATGTTGTGGCTCATCTTTCTTGATTCTGATCCACCAGTTTCGCCTCTGGAGTTGCGACGATTTGTTTTCGCGGAAAAGCTTCTGTCTTTTGGCACAAGTCACCCATGGTGAGATACCATGTCTGGAATTAAGCCAGGTCAGACATTTGCGGCAATAAACATTCAAAGATATAGTTTCCTCTTTGGTACCGCGTTTTTTCAGTTGCCGCTCAGGAATCGCAACATCCACTGGATCGTGGGTCTTAAATCTTTGTTTGCGAAATTTGACCCACTTCTCACGTTGTCTTCGGGCATTTTTTGGGTTCTTTCTGCCCCACTTGTTCAAATTGGCAAGGTCCTGAAGACTGCGATCAGGATGGCAGTCTTGGCCGTGTTTCTTGATTGCACTGTGCAAAGAGGGCAGGACCATGCTTGTTGGTCTTGCGGCAATTCATGCGAAACTTCTAAGATAGTGATCTTGGGTCTTGAGATAAGATCTGTAGATTTGTCAGTGTGGCGGGTTTTCCAATGGTGCCACTTGCTTCTAATGACAGATCCATACTTACCTTCAAACTTGGTCTGACATTCAGTGCAAGCCCAAACCAAGTGACTTTGATGGAGCATTTTAATGGCTGTTTTCCTGTCAATCTTTTTAGTCTTACAACTTTTTGGGTCTGCCAATTCTCTTGATGCCTCTTTCAAAAGCAAAAAGGTTGGAGCCTTTTTTAGGAGGGTCGGGCCCAGCATATCTCTTTTTGGGAGCAGGTGCGCTAACAGCGAAACTGCTTGCGGTACCTTTTGCGCTGGCTTTTAGAGATCGAGCTGACTGGCATTCGTGGAGGACGACTTCGGTCCTTGGGTTTTCGATGGAAGTTGCTTCTCAACTTGCTTCAAGCTAGCGGAGGAGCTAGCTGGCAACCAACTCTTGTAGGATGCTGCACGACGCTGGGTCGTCTTACCATCCTTTGGGTCCACAGCATGCTTAGCACTTGACACTGGAAGAGGAACTGGGACGCAGCCAACTTGCACAAGATCCGGCTGCTGCATTGGGAGATTTTCTGGCTTTCTTTTTGGCATCTCTTTTGACACTGCTCGGAAAGCTAGGCGGTAGCCAGCTGCTGTAAGATTTGGCACCGCCACGGTTATTCCCGGCATCCCAGGTTGTGTGAGCCGGGTTTGCGTGCCAATGCATCGGAAACGGATTGTCACCTGGTTTGATGGTAGCATAGTGACCATTTCTCAAGAACAAAGGCAACGGAGGAAAGCTGTTCGCTTGTTGAATGTTTTTGGAATGACCTGGGATTGGTGGAATCACAATCTGCTTGACCCAGGACTGGTGACCTGGTTCACCCTGCCATTTCCAAATTGCGATGTTCCTGGAAAGACGGGTGGCAGCAGTGCTCAAACATGCATGGTCCATCGATCCATCTGTTGGGTCGCGCTGTGGCACTGACCCGTTGCTTATAAGTGACCGGCACAGGCCCATCCTCAAGCTTTTCAGACCATCGCGGGTCGGTCTTGAATTCACGCTTGAAATGTTCATGTTTCTGGATGTGAGAACTTACTTGCGCTCGGAGTGTGGCTCCCAGCTTTTTGCTGGCCTCGATACTCTCAGCAGCATCACGTGAGTCTTGAAGAGCATATGCTACAGCAAGCGAAAATTCTCGAATTCGGAAAGGGAGGAGTGGCTTTTTCTCTTTGTCTATTGGCACGCTTTTTGTCAGGAGTTTCACCTTCAGCTTTTCCTTCAAGAGAACTACGCTTGGCTTCTGCCATACGAACATCGCCCGTCTCTGCTTGGCTGTTGCTTTCAGCAGGCGCATCTGCACCTTCTACTTCCATGCCACCTTGCGCTGGCGTGTCTGGTAGTGTTGGAGCGGTCTCCCCATGGGTGCGACGAGCTGGCGGCGCAGCACCTTTAGCACCATTCAGTGAAGTCCAAAGACTGCTTTGATTGAGTGAGCTTCCAGCAGCTCTGATAGGTGTCTGAAAAGGTTTATTCTTCTGGTGAAAGAATTGGGAAATTGTGATATCATCACCGGCTTCATTTTCAAAGGCAAAGCAAAATGACGTGGCACAGTTTTTGGCACGAAAAAGCCAACCTTGGTTTCTGGATGGTTGCGCAAGGAGCTCAACCTCAGTCCATCCATTGGTATTGAGCCATTTTGAGATGGTTCCTGTGGACCACCATGATGGCATGGTGAAATCCCCTGAGCCTCCCAGACACGGGCGCGATTTCAGGTGGTTGGTACGATCCCTCAGGGTTTCGCAAGCCCAGCCAGCTCTTGCCTTGTCTGCGATACGTCAACCCATTGGTGTGTTCCATGGCACGAACTCGCGCCATGTACTCATCATCGGATTCATCCTTATTTTGGGCTATCCAATTGATCACAGTGTTTGTGCGGTTTTTTGCCAAAGGTTCAAAAAACAGACCGTGACTTCCAGAAAGTTTCAAAACACTTTCGGCATTTTTAGGGTCAATTTTCAAAAGACCTGTGACGGCTTCAGCATAATCGCTCCATTGTTGGGATTCAAGCGTGCGCCATCCATAAGTTCCAATCAGCCCATCTTGGAGGCCGTTGTCACGGAGTAGGCCTGAGATGATGTTGGCAGGCTTGACTTGGCACTGTTTCCATGAAAATACACTGAAACAAAACGGGAGGTTGATTCGTAAACACATGATATCTCGGTCACCTTTTGGGATGTCCACTTTCTTGGCAGAACATGTTGGGAGAGCAGGCAATGCTTCTCCAAGCGGCGCAATTAGGAAATTCTTCAGTTCAGGGCCAGAGCCACGAGACTGGACATGTACCCATCGCTGTTGGGTTTTCGCTCGGTGCTTCGCCATACATGACAACGATGGCGGCCTGACTGCTTTTATCGATCCCATGAGCTTTGGCCAATGTTCTCAGTTCGGTGGCTGTCTGAAAATTGGCAGAACAAAGCTTGGCAGTTGGAGCTTCGCCTTTTTCCAACATCTGTCGTGGGGCATGAACAGCAATCACACTACTCCTGTCATTCGGATCTACCCAAAGTTTGGAGGTCGTTTTCCCATTTTGGGAAGTGGCACTTTGGACTGGATTCCGTGTGGGTTGCGGCTTCACTTGTGTCTTTGGAGCGGCAGCAACCTGGGCCCATGTGCGGCCAGTTCCAGGTCTTGGCATGTTGGTAGGTTGTTGGCGATAGGTCGTATGGCTGCTGACAGCCGGTGCTTTGCTGCCGGTAGGTTCGCTGGCAAGTTTTCCCTCGCATGCGTTTTACACAAAGTTTCAAACGACTAAGAAGATTCTCTGGATGTCTTTCGGCATGAGCAACAAGTTGTTGCAATGCATCCAAAAGTGTCGAGGCTGCGACGGCATGGGTTGGCTTGCTTGAGAAGTCATTTGAGGTTCATCATCATCATGGAAATTCATTAACAATGACTTGAGACCTTCAAGCAAGTCACGTTCAGTGCGTTTTCGTTTGGTGGTGGCACTGGCGGCACCGGCACCACCCCGTAACGCATTCCAATCAACATCAACTTCTTCATCCACAATTGTGTGCGGTAAGTTCCCGGTAGCAATGCGCATACATTGCACAGGCTGGCGCTGTTGGCATCTTTGACGTGGTCGCCAAATGTGGCGATGTTGTTTGCATCTTGTTTTTTGAACATAGCGGCACTGCAAATTAATCTTTGGTTTGGGCATAAAAGGCCGCGCTCGCACAAAACTGCTGGTAATTTCACCCAAGAAGGCGACGCAAAGGCAGGACAGCCAGAAGTGGTTCGCAAAAATGGGCAGCACATGCAAAAGAGTATTGGTGGCAATACATATGGAACACGGCACAAGTGCAGACAGTGACAAGTGAGTGTTGGGCATCGCAATCGCAACTGTCACATAGCTACAGTAACGCCAAACTGCAACCAGAACATGTGACAACTTCGGTCTGTGGTTGTAGCAAAAACTGCAAATTTTCTCGCAAGTGTGCAACAAGCAGCACAGCAACCATTGCAAACACTGCAGGCGAAAGCAAAACATGAGAATCCATCCCAATGCATATGTGGTTTCATTGCAAATGTGCTCTTTCAATGCCTTGGCATTGACACCATGGACACACAGCAACAATGTCAGGAACCAGAGTCCTCTTGAGCTCGTTGGACATCTCCAAGTGTTCGTCACACCGCAACTGCGGCGGTGTTCCGTGTGCGCCAAGTACTTGTACAGGGGGCCCTTGAAGTTCTGCACCCGGATGATGATGATGATGATGATGATGATGATGATGATGATGATGATGATGATGATGAGGATGAGGATGAGGATGAGGATGAGGATGAGGATGAGGATGATGGGGATGAGGAGGATGATGATGATGATGAGGATGAGGATGAGGATGAGGATGAGGATGATATATAGCAAATACAATTTCTATCAAAAAATGCCAGTAAAAATGCTGATTTAAAAAAATGAAGAGATAAAACAAAACACATTCTCAACTTGCGCGCATCAATTTCCGCTGTCCCCAGCCTTGGGGACTTCGATGGTCTTTTCCAAGATCACCGGCCGAGGCACCTGGCTTTGGGCCACTGTAGGGTCACAGGATTCCACATGGAGGTCCTGGTGGTAAGGCCTATATTTCTGGTACGACCAAACTCTTGTTGAACGACCATTGAACTAGAAAAAAAAAGTGACTCTAGGGCGGCACAAAGCAGAGTACCATTGTTTTGGGCGACTGGATACATCCAAAATTCAGGTGAAGGATGCTTACAACTGTTCTTTTCGTTGGCGGTGGATGGTTCAATACTCAAAGTAAGCAATTTTTTGGGTCTATTGCTAAGATCAACCCCGAATTGATAAAACCTAGCTATTAATCAGCGCGGCCAGACCGCAAAATAGTTTTCCAAGTTACATCAAATTACTAAAGTGTTACCCCCCCCAACAACAACAAAAAAAACTAGGGAAGTTCCCAAACTCCTGCAAAAAACCATCAAAACCCGTGAAGTTCCCATGATTTTGCCATGAAATCATCATGGATATCGCAGCAAAAACCTCCACCGTGATCTCCACAGGGTTCTGCACCAGCCGCTCCTGGTTCCAAGCGGTCCGACCAGTGGTTGAGCCACAGCAAAATCCCAAAATATGGTTCAAAATATGGTTCTCCATATGGTTCAATGGGATTAGGAATACGAAAATATCGAAAATGCGAAAGTGAATAACCAAAAGAACCCAAGTACGGTTTTAGAATCTGTGAATTTATCTTGGACTTGAAACAATTTGAAAGCACCAGGATCAAACTGCCGGTATGTTGGTGACCATCTTCTTGGTGACCAATCAAACGTGGCGATGGAAAATTCCCACTTTTTAGCTACCTATGGCTAATAGATATAAATGGATAAATGCTCTATAAATGGGCCATGTTCCATAGCTACGCTCTGGGAATTGAACATGACAATCGAAAATCCCATATCATCCCATATCTATAGTTGATTCTCCCATTAAAAACCTCCGTTTAGAGAGGATTTCCCATTGCCACGTCTGATTTCGGAAGCCGAAGGGGATTTGAAACAACCATTGATTCGGCCACAATCAGAGCTGCCAACCTTGACAGTGCATTGAAGCCGGCTCTGGGGCCACCAATTCAATGCTTTTTTGATAGGGTGAATGGTGTTCTCCAACATCCAATTTTTTGGGGGTGCCATACTCTAGACATCTCTAGACGAACCTTTGCCTCCAAAACAAGTGGCTGCACAAATTGGAGACGAAATTTGAGACTCGATCTTCATCAAATAACTGCGGATTCGTCCAAGTTGAACCTTGGATTTATTGTTTATCAAAATAGTTACAACAGTGGTGATCTAGGTCCCACCCCCGAGCCCAAACACCCGAAAAAACCAGTGTCCTCAGTTTGAACGATTGGAACTTGCACAATTTCCTGCCGATTCGCGAATCACATGTCAGACTGAAGCACCAAAAAAGTGAGAGAAGCAAGGCTGGACATCTTGGGATCCAAAAACGGTTCATCCTTTTTATTCTTTGCCCAGGCAACAAATTTCGGTGCAAGGATCCTTCACTACCACGGAGTAACAATCATCGGGCAATGTGTTGGATTGCCCAGAGACGAAGAAGTGAACAATGAATTTCGCAAAGTGACATGATGCCACTCCTATATTGGTTTTCACCTGGAATGAAATCATATCAATCTATCAAGAAAGAGTAGTCGTAACCATCCATACATCTAGATTCGAAATTCTACAGTATCAGGTGATCAGTTACATCAGTAAGACTATGACGCACATAACCAGCAAGTACGCATTCACATTCTAAATCTGCCGAACCGCTGGCAACTGATCATCGAAAACACGGCTATCACTGGCATCGTGAGAGCGCAGATGCGGCAAGGACCTCCAGACAAACTATATAGACCAGCGGAGATTCTGCCATCAAAAATCTTACTGACTCTACTGCAAACCTTTTCCAATTGGACAACAATCTGCTTAGAACGGCACAACAGGCGTGCAGCCCGTCGCAAGGCTCCAGCCCCGGCCTCCACCGTTTGGGGGACCGGAATCTCGATCACGTGCTCCACATGGACCACATTTTGCCGCTCCTGCAGGGCTGATCAACTTCCGGAAAGGGTTTTCTGTCTTGGGTTTATCAGCTTACAGCCAACATTCTCCTGAAACATGGGGTAGACCCAATGACCATTTTCCACCCATTCTGGGCATCTGAGTTTCTCAAGCACCTCTCCTGCACAGCGATCTTGGGCACCTGCACAATCTTCTCTTGGGGAATTTGCACAGGAACCTCTACGAGTTGCTCCACGGTGTGGTGCACCAACCTTTCCTGCTGGATCACCTGCAACGAACGATTGGTGAATACCACTTTGGTGGGTCATTGGTTGCAGTTTGGGGAGATGTGCCGAAAAAGCCAAGCCATTTAAGTCAGGGTTCCACCAATGTGGGATGATCCCTCAAGTTACTGAGTGACTAGTCAGTTGCGTAAGTGGGTTGGTTCACCGCGTATATATAACTCAAACATGTATGGGATGTTGCCTACTTTCCAAGCACGGACTTGGCTTTGCTTAGTGGGATCACCAAATAACCTCTTCCCAGTGATAATACCAACTTGCTTTTTGAAAAAAAAACTCACAACAATAATAACAATAGCAAGTGATGGTTAAAAAAAATCAGCAAAACAATGCAAAATAAGAACCCTATATTATTTTTCAATCCACAATCCCACCAAAGAATTTTTCCACGACCTGCCCCCCAAAGGATCCGCACCTTGGGCACCGAGACCGTCTCCTCGATGTGATGTGGCACATGGAGGTCCACGACCTGCTCCACTTCCGCATGGTGATGCCGATGCTGATAGACCACCCGTGGCACGTGCACGATCTCCTCCTGGGTGATGCTGACCGGCACCTCGCAACGGCGGCGGCGGCGCAACGCGGCGTTGGGGCAAGGGCATGTTCGGGGGGAAGGTCTGGAAGGGAGAGAGGTTGATATGATTGATATGTGAATGGGTTGAATGGATTCTCTATATAGTATATAGGAACAGAATGTAATAGATATATAGATGAGATGTGACATAGATATCTTTTTTGGGTTCAACCATTGTTCAAACTACTGTTTCGGATCATAATGTTTCAACTTTCAACCCGAGAAATAGCTGGATATGGATTAAAAACTATGGGACCCCTGGATTGAGAAGGATTGAAACTACAAATCACCAATTTTTGTGGAGTCTACACCTCCAAAAAATTGCCCAATCCATTCATCATGTCCTAAAAACTCACCACTTAGGTTTTGTCAGAAATTGAGGTAAAACATCCATTTAACAACCATTAAACAGCCTGGTATAACCCCCAATTTAGAGGTATCTCAATGGGAAAAAATGACGCCTCAGTGGATGGAACGGAAGGTTCTGCCCGCCTCAACCAGCTGTTCCACTGACTGCTGGATGACCCGTTTCTGCGGCAATTCCACGGGAATTTGGACCACGTCTTCTTGCTGCACCGGCACGGGGATATCAACGAACTGCTCCACCTGGAGTTGTGTCGGATTTTCAGCCAGGTGTATATAGAATTTGGCCAAGAAACAAGTGTCCAAATTGTCAGTCCCCCAGAGAAAATATGAGAAAATCACGTTCAAATTACAATTATGAGAAAATATGAGAAAATCAGTCCAACATCCACATGATGATGGCTATGCCCGACATTTTCCTCCTCATCTACTACCACACCCACATGATCCTTACATTTTCCTGCTAAAACGCCGCCACATGATGGCTACGGTCTCTGATACCATATATTATCTCCATGTCTTATTTATCTTTCCTATCATTTCTAGACATGATCCCCATTCTTTGCGGATTTTTGTCCATGGTGATTCGGCTGCCTCCACATGATGATGCCGATCTTGGTATTCCTTCACCGGCACGTGCACGATCTCCTCCTGTGGCTGCGGCACGGGGATGTCGATCCACTCCTCCACGGTGCGGTGTTGGATCCTCTCGTGAACCACCACCTGCACCACGAGGTCCGGGGGAGGCAGCCGGCCAACAAAAAATAGGAGTGAAGAATAGAAAATGGAGGTCTCATTTTATGAACAGCAAAGGGATTACCGGAGTTAACAATGGAAAATTGAGGTGTTCTTTCATTAGAACCATGAAAGAAGATGGAGATTTCGCAAACAAAATCAGGTCTTGAGCCACAAGAATGAGGTTACAAAAAGCACGGGGGGGTTAAGGTTTGTGGTCAATCAAGCAAAACCACATTACATATTATATTTCCATGCTTACCAACCGGTTGTGATTCTTAGGTTGATCCTCCAAGTATGGTGTGGTACAGGCGGGCTATCAACCAAAGTGGCATGCGAAAAGAAACGGTTTTTTCTGTGTCAAAGTGTGTCAATGGCCGTGAATCAAAACCTGGTACCACGGTGAAATCACTTCAAAATAGCTAATGTAGAGCTGTTCATTCCATGTTCATTCCATGGTTTTTTTTTGTTTCAGCCATGGTGAATGCGAACACATTTCAATCCATCATCGGGACTCATATACCCATCCAGGATCATGTCAGGGGATCCTTACCCATAGACAATTTTCCATACCCAGGTATACCCACTTAAAACCAGATCTAGAGTGCGAGCCCTGTTTCACTACGGGAACGGCTTACAATAATCCCATAATCCGTGTTATTCTGTGTTTATATACCCACTCAAAACCAGATTTATAGATGATTTACATCCCCATTTCACCGTCATCCTATGTTGTTTGGAATGGTTAAGGCTTCCTCCCTCCACCATTTCACCTCCATGGCTGGGATTTTCCAGCTATGACTGAAGGCTAATCCCCTCGGTGCTGAACTCCCCATCGCCGGCCTTGGGCACGTGGATGATCTCCTCAACCAGGTGCTCCACAGGTTGCTTCAGGACCCTTGGCACTTCCACCACTTTCTCGACGATCTGAACTTCAGGGATTTCCTGGATGATCTCCTGCCATTGTGCGAAGGGGGGGCCCACAAGTGGGCCCTTCTTTTTGGATGGGACAAAGGTATGAAAGAATCTACTTTTAGGGGAACAGCTACTAACTATTGGACGTTTCCGGGGGGGAAAATGGTTATTTGTCTTTTTTGCGAAAACAAACGATTTTGCAGGTTCGGACCCTATTTTTGCACAAAGCCAGTTGACTTGTTTGTCCCGGAAGACCTCCAGTACATGCCCGGATTTTTGTCAATATCCGTGTACAGTATGAATTTGCAGATGAGTTTGCAAATAGAAATGGGTGATCTTCTAAACAGCCAGATAGTGCTTCTGAGGCTGCCCATGTAGGAGAAGGGTGGAGAAGGTATCAAACAGCAAAATGCTGAAAAACATCCGGAAGAAAAGCCTGAAGTCCCTAGACTGCAGAGATTCTGAGCATGTTTGGGCTTGTTCATAAAAAATAGGAACTATAAAGAAACCTATATAGATATCTGTGAGGGAAGTTTGAGGGTCAACAGCCAAGGTTGACCACGCATCCCTTTGGTATTGGTCCTATCTTGGATTCCCCGCAGAGTCAACTTCCGGATCTTTGGGGTGGATGCCCCTCACAATACTGTTGAGTATCCATCGGCATGGGCAAGTCCTATCCTACGGTAATGACACATCCACTTCAAAGTCACCCAATCATCTGGAGGGAAACATCTGCCGGGAAGACATGTTGCAGGGTGTTGCAGGTGATGTTTAAAGAGTCCCCTACAACTCGGACATTTACCAAGCTTTACCCTCCGGTCATCAGCTCAGCGGCCGGAAATCCCCATGACCAAGCCATTCATATTGAACTATTTCTGGAGAATTTTACAGCCATGTTTGAGTGAGGCTATTTTTGGGTCAAAAAAACGTCACATTTTTGATTTCCATGTCCTGCACTTGCACATCAGGGACCTCCACAACTTGCTCGTGGACTTCGCCTCGGAAAAAACATCGGGGGGACATGTAAAAAATGGAAAAATGTTCCCAGTAGAATTCTCAAATTGGTGGAATAAGCAATGCGAAGATGAAAATCAGTCATCGGAAATCATCAACACTGCAAGATTGAATCATGAAAAACGCTCAGAAATGAGAGGTTAGTTGAGTTAGCTGTGAGAAATAATCTGAAGATGCAGTGCAACAAAGACAGAAATCGGGGGTGCAGCCGTCAAAGACGACGATAGGAACACATCAGGAATTCTAGATTTAACCATAGAACTACTATCCACAGCACTCCACAGATGATATAACCTTTCAAAAACATCATAAATTGCTATCAATTGGGTGTCCAACCGCAAAAATGGCGTTCATCACTAGAAACCGGGATGAGAAACCAGCTATGTAAAATGAACGAAACAAAAAACATCAAACATCTTTTTTTGCCACAAAAATGATGAGCTATGTAGTGGGGATACTTCACCAACAATATCTGGGCATATGATACAAGATGTACAGTATATGTATAGATACACACCTACTGGCAAGTACCAAAAATGAGGCACCCTCAAAACGCCATGCTCCGCCTCTCCTCAACCAAACCATCAAATCGTGGACGACAACCCCGGATCACTTCATTGTACAGCCGAGGTTGAAAGTTTCAACATCCTGATTTTTGGATTTCGTTGGTATTCAGAGAAGGACCCCCTTTCAAAAATCCAGCAGCCTTGCACCAAACAGCACCAGTCCAAGCTGCCATTCACCAGCTGTTGCTTATGCTCTTGGGTCACCTGTGCTGCACCATCCACTTCCCGAGTTCGTGAAGTCAGGAATTCGGGCTGTCCCTGTTCCTTGCTGGCCATGACCATGGCATGGTGTTGCGTCACCATGGCGTTCTTGGTATCCTGGTGCCATGCCACTGGTGAACGGGGATGGCTTTCATGGGAAGTATTTGAAGGGGTCGTCCCGCAAAAAGTCTCGTTGAGATAATGATGGAAAAACAACTCAAAAAAGAAAGCCGATCTGGTCATAGGGCAAGACTATCGTCAAGTCTCATTGGACCATTTTTGGAAACCCCCCAAGCTTCACCCAGAAACAGGGCTAAGGTCCGTCTCAAAGATGGTACCAGTACCAATACCCAAAAACTCGGTAGTTCAAAACCTTGTTTTTCCATCATACTTTTTTGTTTACTTGAGGGACCCATCTCTCATTCTCACACCAATGTCTGTCAATTAAATTGTTTCCCAGCATATCCCTATGAAATGCTTTGTTTATACCCCCAACTGCCATTTTCACCTGGAAAATGATGAAAAAAGTATGTCAAAAAGAATCATTGGATGCTTGTTTTTCCCCTCCCATATCTATATCTGCATGTATGTAAAAATGGCAGCTGTGTTGAAGACACAGCAGGTCTACTGTTAAATCCAGCCACATACAAATCCCTTCACCGGTAGAATGCTTGGTTTTCATTGGTTTTCATCCCTCCCTTTTCGAAAACGCGTCCTTGACCACTTTGCTGGGCATGGGGACTTGCCTCACCGATCTCACTGGTGACCCCGGCGTCTGCGGGGCTGGAGATTGGCCCGGCAGCCCCAGCGTTGCGGGGGGGGTGGCCTGCGGTGCAAAGCTCACCATGCGAGGCGTCACCGGGGCAGTGCCCATCCTCAGGGTGCAGCACCAAGAAATGGGAACTGAAAAATGTTGGGGGAAATTGTTGTTAAAATTAAAAACAATATGTTGTTGATACCCTAAGTTAGGTTGACTTTGTGGCTACGATCCATCCAGATGTGGTAAAGCCGACAATGAAGAGTGGATTGACATGCATTAACCCAGTTGGAGAGAAAAAAAAGACAGGGGATTGTTCCCCGTAGAATTTCCACATGTTTGGTGGATTTACCATGATCGACAGAGCAATACAAAAATGCAACACATTCCAAGCAAGATTTGATGGTAAGTTGAAAAAAATGGAATTAACCCAGTAGCACAAATTGAGAAAAATGTTGCCAAAAATGATCAAGAATATCACCATTTCTGGGAAAACAAGTACAACACATCTTCCACCAGGCATCAGAGGCGTTGCCCCCACCAAAGTGGTGGGCGTCTCTGAGCATCTCGCCGGCGTGGTGGCCACCGGGGTGCTATAACCCACCAGCGGCTCGGGTGACAACGCCCTGGCCGTCCCATCCAGCCCAGCCAGTTCCGGATGCGTTGCCAGGAAGGCCCCGGTGGAGATGGGCTCCGGGGGCGGCTGAAAACTGGAGACAGGGGTGCCATAGCTATGCAGCGGGTCCATTGGAGCAGCATATTTCATGGACGGAACCTCATTGGTGGTACTGGAGAACGTGGTTGCGAAAGTACTGGCCGGAGTCAGCTCAGCACTCTGCATCGGCGCAGCATACGTCATCACTGGCCGCTCGTTGCTTCCAGGCACGTCGTATCTGGTGGATGGGGCCGAGTAGCCACCCATGCCGGGCATGGGCATGGCGGCCATGAAGCTGCCCGGTGCCTCATAGTTGGTGGCTGGCACCGTGCCAGCCACGCTCTGCGTGGGAGGCACCTCGTAGTTGGTCGAAGGCACGCTATAGGAGGTCCCGGGGACAGAATAGCCTGGCACTTCCAGAAAATGGCCCTCCATTTGAAAGCCACGGCTACATGGCGCGCGGAACGAGGGTCTGACAGTCCCAAAAGGTGCAACAAAACATGTCCGGAATGGGCTGGAAATTGATGGACTGGGGACTGGGGACTTGATCGCAAGGTATACACCTGCTTTTTCCGGCCTGTCCTGTCTCAACATCTGTTGTTGCATCTCAATCAATTTCAAGGAAGATTGAAGGATGTTTGAGGACATTGGTTTCGAATCTTGGTTGTCATTCTGCAGGACACTGCATGTATTCATTGTGTTACTACACTTTCTTTTCAGCTGTGACGAAAAGTGGCCATGAGAATTTCATCTGGACCCAACCTACTGTCTTGTTTTCGTCTCCACAACCCACTACACCAGTGATGGGGGTGTGATTTCAAGACATCAAGTGGCATGTCACGTCTGGGTGTGTCTGAGAATGAGCACTAAAAGAGTAAAATGGTTGTAGATGGAATCATCCCATACTGCGCCTATCACCAGCAACAAGCCCATCTATGGAAAAATCTACATCCAAATAAAGTATATCCTCCATGACATCCATAAATCATCCGCCAAAATCATCATTTTTCATCAACACATGGGTGTTTCCTAAACTATGGGTACCCCCCAAATCATCCAAGTCATTAGACCATGACTTACGTCGTATTGAAATCCATGGTTTCGGGGATCCCCCATTTTAGAAAACCCCCACATGGACGGAAAAAAACCACACCACCCAGTGCCGATTGCTGTTCTCCATCCTTCTCCATTTCAGCCTAGAGGGGGGTCTCACCAGTGTCCCAATGGCTGGCATAGAACTCCATTTGTTCACTGCCTCTTTCAAGGTCTTGTTTCTTCTCAAGATTTCAGTTCAAGATTGTTTGCAAAGATGCTCCAATCGAATTTATTTGGATGGTTGATTCAAATCAAACATTCATGTAACACATGATTATGTTATATGTTAAAGATTAAAACAAATGATCGACCTAGGTATTGTTGATGCAGTGGATGGTGATATTGATGTTAGGATGTTGTAGACGTCACCTGCCAGGTCTGACGGGACAGCGCCGGAAAATTGGTTGAAGTCCGCTGAAGTGAATACCCCAAGTGAAGCATAGTGAAGCTTTGCAGTTTACTTTTCCAACAATCAAGGCATATATCAAGGCATATGAAGCTCAGCTTGAACAATCTGCCAGGCTCTTTTTGACCACCGTGCCGGCCGTGTCGTGACAATCAACGATCTTTTTCACGTGAGCCTTTGAATCTTAACTCTGGCTAGCTGAAATGCGCTCCCAGCCCAACAGCGAGTGAATTCAGAATGCTCTCACAAACACAGCTTCGTGGAGTCCTGGATCTTTTGGTTGCAACATCCCCCAGCACTCGCTCCTTCCAAAGATTTCCGTGCTTGGTTCTTCTTGACTGACGCAGGTAGCATCTCGAACCTCCGGGGGATGCAGCAGCGTAGGGGAACCTTCCGGAACGAGGGCTTGCTGCACACAATCTTTCTGCCATAGGTTTCGAAGCCAAGGCAATCCTCGGTCTTGTTACACCTTGGTGGATGGAATGTTGCTAAAACATGCTAAAACTAGAGGCAAGTAACATGTCAAGAACAAACATCGTTGGGGATCGTTCCTCAACAAACAATTCAGCGCTCAAAAGTCCCATCGCGGTTCATGATGGAACCAAGTTCATGATGGAACCAAACATATGGAAAACGATGGCACCAAGACACGCAGCACCAATTTCTTTCAGATCCTCACGCGCAGCACCCTCCGAGTGAAGCCTGGTGGAGGAAACCGCTCCAAAGAGGAGAATCAACATGAAAGAACGGATCATCACACAACGGGCTAAGCGGAAGCAGCGCAGGGGCGGAGGGTGGAAATGTGCTGCTCTGAGCCAGAGGGGATTCGAAATGGAACTTGGCAATTCACATGCCGGAACTCCAAATTCTCCAAATCAAATATGGTTGTAGAGGTCTATCAAAATCTGCCCGGAATCTGCCCCAAAGCTGGTTATTTCAACTGATGGTTTCCGAGAAAGTCCACACGCTCAACTGCTTGAAGACTTCGCGTGGCGCAATCTCTTTGGTTACAGTAGTGGTCAGGTAAAGCTCTGAAAGTTGCTAACCAACATCAATGACTGTCCGGCTCACAACCCTTCCTCATCATTGATGATGATAAAGTGTTGGATTCTGTTGATGATGCAGAAAGTGCTTTTGAAGATGACAGGTGGCTGGGTGGTAAAAAGGCCATAGGCAAGCCTTGCTCTAACTATCATTGGGGAACCATCCCAAATTCGGACTTAAACATCAAGAATAAAGATGACTAAAGCTCGAAGCGCCAATCACTTCTGAATAGGGGGCATCTAAAAATCTCTCCATCCACTATCCCGAACAACTCGTTTGCAATTGGGTGCCCAAGAGTTGGACACTCTTGGAATGACCTTCGGTCAGGCGATGTCTTGTCTGTTTTCACCCGGAAGGAAATTTCCAGTGGCACCCGAAAAATCCACATAGAGTTCCACCGAAAGAGGCGAGGTCCCGCCGCATGGCGTCTGTCAAGCGGTGAAACCACGCAAGCAGTGGTGAGGTTCTTCAGGTCAAACAGCGAGGCATTCAGCGTTCTCAATTTGTTCTGACTCGTTCGTCAATCGATCACCAACAAGTTGAGTCCATGAAACCCGGAGGCAGTTCGTCCAGCTCCTCAAGTTCAGGATGGTCATCCTAAAATTCAAAATTCCGGTGTAGTCTACCCTCTGGTAAACATACAAAAAACTATGGAAAATCACCATGTTTAATGGGAAAAATTGGGAAAATCACCATTTTTAATGGGAAAATCCACTATTTCAATGGCCATTTTCAATAGCTAACTGTTAGTTTACCAGAGGGTAATGTATTTTTCTCATGAATCATCGCTTTTTCACCTGACTTCATCTTTCCACCTTTAAAAGAACACCTTCTCCAGTCCGAGAGTCTGAAAGAGCTTCTGCGGAAGCTCTTCCAAGAGGCCATGCGGCACTGGTTGCCTTCCAGCGCACTTCCAAAGTCTCCAGGCACTGAGCAGGTCCAACAAAGTGACTGGGCGCATCTTCAACATGCTTCGACTATATCCATTCAAGAACCCAAAAAAATATCCAAACATATCCAAAGATTTGGACACCGTTTACCCAGCTCCGTCCTTAGCGCCAAAGTCAAAGATTTTGGGAGCCAATGCCTGCAGTTGGTTCCTTGAGACGTCAAAGATTCTAGTCCGCTTAGGGCCCCATTTGGTGGACCCTTTCTCTCTAAACCCGAGATCTCGGAAGCTTTCTGCATGTAGCTCAGTCAAATCGTTGTTTTGGAGGTACAATTGGTCCACTACGAGACCGTCGAAGGCTCCAGGTGGCAGGTAAGTCAAATTGTTGCTGTGCAGCTGCAGTTGTTTTACTGTCACACCTTCAAAGACTCTAGGTGGAAGTGTGGTCAGTTGGTTTCCTTCCAAATGATTGTGAATCTTTCTGCAATACCCTGCACGCGTTTGAAAGATCGTTGGAGAGATAGCCGTCAGCCTGTTGTGACCCAGGTCCATGGTGGCTATGGGAAGCCACTGATCCAACAAGTCGTTGAAGAGGCCCTCGGGGAGCTCTGTCAGGCGGTTTCCGCGCAATGAGAGAGATGGCACCCACTGGTGAAGGTCATTTGCAACAATAAAGCATCAGGCAGAACTTCTGAAATGCTGCGATTGGACAAGCTGAACTCCGTGCCCGGGGCATCCTGTAGGAATCTGGCATCGGTAAAGAAGAAGTGATCTGGGCTCGGGCCAAAGGAGGTGAGGACAACATGTCCAATCAGAAATGCCATCCTTTCCCAAGAATTCCGTGTTTTTCAACGATGTTCCAGGAACTGAGTTGCGCCGTTGAATCTGGTCCGAGGTGGCCACCAACTCGACATAGCTGCAGCCACCTCTTCCATGACCGGCTGTGGCAGGTTCAATGACCCAGAAGTTAGCGTGATAAAGATTGAAGGCCTCGCGGAGCGGAGATTAGAAACTGAAGTCCAGCAACTAAGATCGGAAATCCAGCAGGTCTTTGCACTATGAGGACTTCGAACAAAGATGAACGCAGAAGAATTGGAACATATTGGAACTAACAATTGTTGTGAATTGTTGTGAATTGTTGTGAATTGTTGTGTTCATGCGCTTGTTATCGCTTCTTCATCCTCTTAAGTGTCAATGGACAAATCGGCTCAATTGNTTGTGAATTGTTGTGAATTGTTGTGTTCATGCGCTTGTTATCGCTTCTTCATCCTCTTAAGTGTCAATGGACAAATCGGCTCAATTGCACTCAATTATGTGCCACTGAAACAGCTCAAAGGATGCCAACACCGGACCTCAAAAGACAAAGGCTGTCTGTATCCCAAATGGTGTGCTTCGCACCAGCTGGAGGCAATGTCTTCTACAAAGACCAACCTCGAGGCCCAGGTCTGCGATTATGTGATGTGATGTGATGTGNAAATGGTGTGCTTCGCACCAGCTGGAGGCAATGTCTTCTACAAAGACCAACCTCGAGGCCCAGGTCTGCGATTATGTGATGTGATGTGATGTGATGTGATGTGATGTGATGTGATGTGATGTGATGTGATGTGATGTCATGTGAGACATGTGATGCCTTCATATGTTTCAGACTCTTTGCTCTCATTCACCCGCAGAAACAAGACCAAGCATTGCCCTGGCATCTAGTCCAAGCTGCAAAGATGACAACTGTTCGATGGTGATTCCGCGCAGTTCTGTTGCTGCGATATGAATTGGAGGCCNGATGACAACTGTTCGATGGTGATTCCGCGCAGTTCTGTTGCTGCGATATGAATTGGAGGCCCGGAACTTAGCTTCGAATAGTTCGCGAGCACCTGAGAGCGAGGACGACAGTATGCCTCTGCCTTCTTCCAGAGTATATAAGTGCAAATTTCGCAACATGTTGAGCAAAAATCTTGACTCTTCAGAAGTGTCCAGGCCAAGACCCACCAAAGCTGTCCCGCATGATGTAACGACCAAGGGACAAAATCGGCATTGAATTCCTGTAGCCGCTGGTTGGGTTCCAACTTGTGTGGACCACAAGACAGCAGCACGTTGCCGTGCCAAGGCTCATCCAACCTGAGGCGGTTGCGGGAATGGATGCCTGGAGGACGACCCCAGAGTTTTGCCATGTTTCTTTTGATGACAGATACAAAGGATAATAGTTAATCAACAAGAAATCCAACGCAAAGAAAAATATCACAGTCCAATCAATGTCCAAGAGAAGAAAGCTCTTGGATTCAGCTTCTGCCGCAGGCCAGTGGACCACAACAGCGTCCCTTCAAACCAACGCACATTGGACCTGTGCCAAGTGACACTTGCCGCAAATACTCCACCGCCTCCTCTGCCGTGCTGCTGTCGCACGTGAAGGTGCCCTTCTTTGGGACTTGAATGCGGGCNCGCCTCCTCTGCCGTGCTGCTGTCGCACGTGAAGGTGCCCTTCTTTGGGACTTGAATGCGGGCCATGGCAATGGAAGCGTTTCTGCAGCTGCGTGGGATGTTGTCCATTGTTCTGCTTGGCGCCTGCACATCATCCGGATCTCTGTTCATAGTGGGGCCTCAAATCCCAATCATCAAATAAGGATAAGGTTCCAAGTCATGGATAAAGGACATGGTGCAAATGCCATTGAAAACCAATGGTAACCAGGAATTAAACATCGTGTTTTCTAAGCGAAACTGGAGCCTCAAGGCTNAAGTCATGGATAAAGGACATGGTGCAAATGCCATTGAAAACCAATGGTAACCAGGAATTAAACATCGTGTTTTCTAAGCGAAACTGGAGCCTCAAGGCTTCGGCCAACACAAAGCTCCGTGATTTGTGGCAACGGTGCATCCACAAGAGCATGACGGGTGAATCCACATGTTCATACTGCCAAAAAAATAGATGGCACCTGACAGAATGTAATGTGCCGATTTGCTTCCTACCGATCTCTTCGCAAATGAATTGCTCCTGCATGCCTTTCCACCTTTACAGCTGGCACCCAACTTTTGCTACGAGTCTGTGCTCTGCGTTTCGTGATTGCAGCACGAAAACCTGTGAATCACCAGCAATTTCAAGAACAGCCCCAGAGGAATTTGGAGAAAACCGGTTGAGATCATCAGAGTCGGAACCGATCACTAGTCGAAATNAAAACCTGTGAATCACCAGCAATTTCAAGAACAGCCCCAGAGGAATTTGGAGAAAACCGGTTGAGATCATCAGAGTCGGAACCGATCACTAGTCGAAATTTCAAAGTCATTGCGACAGAAAATCTGAATCCAACTCTGCAATTTCCAGGACAGGACCTCAATCCACATAGAGCTCCACCTTGAGGCGTGTCAAGTCCCGCCGCGTGGCGTCTGTCAGGCGGTTTCCACGTAAGTCCAAGGTGGTGAGGTTCTCCAGGTCGAACAGCGTGGCATTCAGCGTGCGCAGATTGTTCTGACTCAAGTCGATCACTGGCAAATTCAGCCCCTGGAACAAATCAGGAGGAAGGTCTTCCAAGGCATTTTGACTCAAGTTCAGCAATTTCAACGAGCTCAAATTCCTTGGCGGGTGCAAGCCGGGGCATGCAACCCCAAACAGCTTCTGATTTCTACATGGCAACCTTGCCAACCACCATGCAAATGGAAGGCGTTCACCACACCAAACCGGGAAACCTCTGATTTTCAAACATGCGTCTACNATTGCAAGTCTTTGAAGAAAATTCAAAAACCCACTCAATCTCCCAACAGCGTGGCACGTCATGGTGTTTGAGAAACCCTCATAGGAACTGCCCAATCCCGCGAACCTTGGGAACCCACAGAATTCGGAGCTTTTGCAAATGACCCCAAAAAGAAATGTTGAAGGACAAAAATATACAAAAATGGTGAATAGTATGGAAAATAAGTGTGGTTTATTTCTTTCAGAAGAGTGATCTGTAAACGCCCAATGAACTTCGCTGAGAGTCTGAAACAGCCGCTGCGGAAGTCTCGCCAGCCGATTGCTCTGCAGCTGCAGATTTCGCAGTTTCCTGAAACCGTTGAAGAGGCCATCGGGTAGAGCGGTGAGCCGGTTGCCACCCAGGTTCAGCTCCAACAAGCTCCACTTGACGGTATAACGATAATATTTTGCATCATCATCATATTTTCCATCAAAAACAAGAAGTACGTCGAGACAGTCGACTAAGACGAGGTCCAAGTCGACTTCCAAGCTCCAAAACCACCAGAAGGGTCTGTCACCAAGGCTCCGGAGTCGGTTGCCTTCCAGCCTCAGCCTGCGAAGATACCAGAGACCCTCAAAGACATCCGTCGAAAGCGTCGACAGCGCGTTGTGCGCCAGGTCCAGGATCTTCAAGGCATCCATGCCGTCAGAGTAGAAGATGTAGAAGACCTTTGGAGGCAAGTGCTGCAAGTTGTTCTGCGACATGTCCAGGATGCAATTCGAACAGGACTGCCAGCGGTGCCGGTGAAAGGTGAGACCATGAAAGGTTTCTGCATGCAGTTGAGTCAAGTTATTGTTTTGTAGGTACAGTCTGTCGATCTGAAGACCGTCAAAGACCTTTGGAGNGAAAGGTGAGACCATGAAAGGTTTCTGCATGCAGTTGAGTCAAGTTATTGTTTTGTAGGTACAGTCTGTCGATCTGAAGACCGTCAAAGACCTTTGGAGGCAATTCCTGCAACTTGTTCTGCGACATGTCCAGGATGCCGTTCTNTATTGTTTTGTAGGTACAGTCTGTCGATCTGAAGACCGTCAAAGACCTTTGGAGGCAATTCCTGCAACTTGTTCTGCGACATGTCCAGGATGCCGTTCTCACCAAAGGTGAAATTTTGAAAGGTTTCTGCATGCAATGCCTGCAAGTTGTTCTGCGACATGTCCAGGGTGCCGTTCTCACCAAAGGTGAGACCATGAAAGGCTTCTGCATGCAATTCCTGCAACTTGTTGTTCGACATGTCCAGGATGCCGTTCTCACCAAAGGTGAGACCATGAAAGGCTTCTGCATGCAATTCCTGCAACTTGTTGTTCGACATGTCCAGGATGCCGTTGTAAGCAAAGGTGAGACCATGAAAGGCTTCTGCATGCAATTCCTGCAACTTGTTGTTCGACATGTCCAGGATGCCGTTGTAAGCAAAAGTGAGACCATGAAAGGCTTCTGCATGCAATTCCTGCAACTTGTTGTTCGACATGTCCAGGATGCCGTTGTAAGCAAAGGTGAGACCATGAANAAGGCTTCTGCATGCAATTCCTGCAACTTGTTGTTCGACATGTCCAGGATGCCGTTGTAAGCAAAGGTGAGACCATGAAAGGCTTCTGCATGCAACACCTGCAACTTGTTTTGCGACATGTTCAGGATGCCGTTGGAATCAATGTCAAAGGTGAGACCTTCAAAGACTCCAGGCGGAAGCGTCGTCAAACAATTTCCTTCCAAATGTAACTCATCAATCCATGTCCTTCCGGAGGAGCCGGATTGAAACACAGTTCGGGGAAGAGCAGCAATTCTATTGTCAGCCAGGTCGATGGTGTCAATGTAAAGTAGATCACGAAAAAGTCCCTCTGGCAGCTGTGTCAAACGGTTTCCACGCAATGAAACAGATCGTACTTCTTGGTGTGCGCCTCTTGCAATGAATGCATCTGGCAGAACTTCTGTGATGTTGCGATTTGTCAAGTTGAAGTCCAGCATGTCAGGAGCACCCTGCGCAACATAGCCAATGGGAATCACGCAGCGTTCGAGCAGAAGCGATGTTGGCGCAACAGTTGAGCACTCGCAGGGTGGACAAAGTCCATCATGACTCGAGTCTAAGAAGGCGCCGAGGACGATGCCCCCGAGCGGAATGCCAACAAAAGCCAACAAAGCGAGAGCATATGCAGAGGAGAGGATCATTCTCTTCCAGGCTTTGCAAGCGGGCNCTTTGCAAGCGGGCGCAGCACGCGGGACTTGGAAAAGCGCGATCCAATCTGCAGTCTCCAAGGATCGACAAACGCACAACACATGTGCGACGCATATGTGGATGGAGATGTAGTTCAAGAAACTGTTCACAAAAATGGCGGTCAAAGACCCTGCTGTGGCAAAGACCACATATAGCCAGATCGACGTCACCATGTAACCAACGTCCAAGACTGCATCGAGCAAAGCTGCACCGACACGGCTAAAGACATAGTTCGGTACCACAAGAATCATGGCTGGAAAGATGATGTTACACAAAAGAAGCACGATGAAGCAGTGGACAGCGGTGCTGGCCTGCAAGGCTTCAGGGCCATGGGTGTCCTGGATCGTCCGGAACAGACTGGCTTTGGCAAGCCCTTGCATGACGACTGTCAAGAACTGTAGG
>BGPT01001376.1:1371-17437 GCA_003297045.1 Symbiodinium sp. clade C Y103
TGATCGGCATCCATTTCGGGGGGCAGGGTTTTGACTCATGATCATCTCACATCCCCCATTTTCAGCACCCAACGAGTTCATATTGTTGGCGGTAAAAAAGAAAACAATGTTCTCAAAAATCCCCAGTCCCCAGTCGGTGATGTCCTCATCCAGCCTCATCCTTTTTCCGGGGTCGGCGGCAGGGGCGGCAGCCCTTAAANAACAATGTTCTCAAAAATCCCCAGTCCCCAGTCGGTGATGTCCTCATCCAGCCTCATCCTTTTTCCGGGGTCGGCGGCAGGGGCGGCAGCCCTTAAATAGTTTCATATTAATATAAATCATACAATCAATACAATCAATACAATCAATACAATCAATATACTACTTATTGCATCTTATTGCATCTTATTGTTGTTTTGAGCACTGTCAGTCTGAATTGACTACGGGCCAAATGCAAATGTACCAGTGGCCTTGCATTCTGGTCACATCTGGTCACATCGTGTGCATCCAAGCCACTGCCGAGGCTGTTGGCGAAGCTGATCCGTCGTACATGTCCCTTAATTCCCAGTGCTTGCCAAAAGGGCACGTTCTTCAATGGGCAATTAATGGTAACCGCAGTAACCCAGAAGGACATGACATCTGCACAGTCACAGCGGTTTGAATCTTCATAAGTTCGGCTTTCGAGCAAAACAAGGCACTGTTCTGCGCGACGAGGAGTCATGACGGCAGTGGCCATTAGTTTGGTTAGATTTGAAATCTTTGGCAAATCTTGCTATACAAGTCCTCTGAGGACTTGAGAAAAGATCGCTGAAGGCGCGTGCACATGGTGCCAAGGTGATCAAAGCAGGTCAAGAGTCAGCTTGGACAATGGACTCTTGGGCAATCTTTACACTGAATTCATCAAATGAAACTGCGAAGGCAAACAAATGTTAAAGAAAGACAATACGCTCGCAGGTTACCTCGAGCAATATTGTGGTTCACTCCTGGTGCAGCCGGCTCAGAACCTTCAAACATTCAGCCTGCGTGGAACAGAACAAGACCAATGGCAGCAAAAGACACTGCCCCCGATCTCTCAGAGCACTTTAAGTTGACTCCGTCTGCCCTCAGCTGCACACGGTCCCAAGCATATCATATGCCTGTTGCACATTCGTATGTACATTAATAATGTGAATATAATTGAATATATAACTGTCATACTACTTTGATCTACTTTGTTCTTCTTGTGTACTTGTACAACAAGCTTGGTATGCACAGCTTCTTCGCATCACTCCCTTCCGTCTGCCGGGCACCTCTCCATCTTTGTTGCCATCCCGCTGACAGGCAACCATTCCCTGACGTGTTTTCAACTCCGAATGCGGCAGTCCCAACAAAAGCGCTTGGTATCATTTCGCTTCGCTTGATCGTGCTGTTTGTCCAGCATGCAAGGGCTATCAAGACCAAGGGAGTTGTCAAAGTTGAAAGAAATTGTCATTTTCTGAAAACGAACTGGGCATTGCAGTCAAATGCAATCACATGCTATCACCACTGAACTGCCTAACTACCTGAGATCAGCAAAATGAGCCCTTTGGCTTGTTGCTGGGTCTCTTCGTGGAAGGTGCAAGATGGTGCAAGCTCATCTGAAGCCTGCGGCCCTCCCATACTTTGTACATCTATAATCAGCGTTGTGCTGAGCTCTTCAAGGCTGTCCACAAGCAGCATCTGAAAATATATGTAAAACATTGCAAAACTAAACAGAATTATATGCAACTGTCATTGTTAGGCTTTGAGTTTAAGATGTTTTGCAGTGTGCAAACTTCTCAAATGCTGTCAGCTAGGCTGTGCTTCGCTCACATTGGATGTGTCACCGTCTCCGTTTCCACCGAGCTGCCTCGCTGACCATCGCACTGACGTGTCATCCCGGAATGCCCCGGAAGGCCCACTTGATCCCAACAGATCCCAACTGCATTTCGAGTCATTTCCAGTCCAGTCTGCAAAACTTCAAAACGCAATTCGCTCAAGCCTATCTGCGCTAACACTGAAGGCTTGATGCAGCAAAGTCGCGTTTCCATTGCGGCACCTCTACCGCATTTGACAGGGCCACCGTTTTGACACCGTCTATATAATTGACAGTTCTTCAAGTACATCATATCTATCTGAGCGAATTTGCTGTGCGGTGAAACATCTTGGGCTACCACCAAAGTTGCGAAGTTTGGCCGCTTCCTCAGGGTTCTTCGGGATTCCGAGCTCACCTTGGCAGGAGACTGAGGAACAGACCGCGCTGAGCACACCTCTCATGCGGACATGCCATGACTTGCCTTGTTCGAACACATCGGCAAGGAGAGCGAATCCTTTCCTTGCAGCAAGCTGCAGAGAACTGCACGGTTGCCATGGATGACATACGACAGCTTTCATTGACGTGGGAATGTCAGGGATCCTGTGCCGAGACACGCATTCTTGTTCAGAGCAGCCTTTCTGAAGTACTCAACAGCTCCAGGATCTCCACGTGACTGGAGAAGTAGCCCGAACTCAATCATTGCCTGCACTCCAAAAGACTTTCACGTCACATATTTCTGTCAAGTCGGCAGAAAACAAACCGCAACAAACCTATACAATACATTGTAATAATACATTATAATACAATATTTTGTAGTACTATATACCTTGGAAAGTTCCTGGCTGCTTCCGGATCGTCTCATTTCCGTAGAGTCCTCATTTCCGTAGAGTCGGGCCTCGCTATCTCCACGTAGTGATCCCAAAAGCAACGCCTTTAACCAGAAAGTGATGACAAATCAATGTACAAACCAATACAAGCCGATGATCCAATGCGAATGACGTGCTCTCTCTTTACGAATGTCTTTCATTTCAATTAATTTCTGGTGAAGTGGCTGTGCATACCACTGCCGCCCAAGCAAAGTGTGACAAAGCATCCGCAAGACACTGCTTCACGTGCCGCACATCTCTGAATTCAGCACCTTTCGTTGTGGGTCAAGAGAGTGTTGAAGAGGAGCTCCACCATCAAAGTCTGAAAGACGTAGTTCCTGTACACCCGATAATTACATGCTTTGCATTCAAAAACTGTGGAAGGTCTGGAAGGTCCGGAAGATCTGAATGCAAAACTGACACTCAAATGACTATGAAAACCAAGCCATCCAAGCCAAAGACTTCCTCTCAACATCACTCAACACTCAACACTTTCAACACGTTCAACACATTCAACACGTTCAACACATTCAACACGTTCAATTGTCAGTGCATGTCAGTGCGGTTCCCAGTGATCTCTGCTTCAATCTTCACCTCCAGCAACTCCTCGCGAAGAGAAAACGATGACCTGGTGTGCTGCTGAAGCGTCAGGGTGATCAAGTCAAGCAACCTGTGACCAATCACTAAAAACGGCATCATCGATCATCACTACCTGTGTGACCAATCTGAAGGTGACCATGTGATTCGTGATAGCAGGTCAATCATGTAATAGCGTGTTGGTGAAGAACCATCAAACAAGGCAAGCATGGGATTGACAATGTATAATCGGACCTATCTGGCGTGTTGTCTGGCGTCTGGAAAGTCACCTGGGATGGCTTCTCACATCTTCTCACCAAGAACTTACATGGCGTTGGGTGGAAGAAGGGCAAATGGAGGAATGAACCGCTGTCCAAGACCAAACCTCCAATGCTAGAATATCAGTGCAACAGAATGCTTCATTAGTGACCTGCGATTGCTGTGTCCCCTGCCCTTCCGATCCAATTGTCAAAGATTCCAGAGGGCATTTGTATGCGATTTCTCCTTCTTGAGCAGCCCTTCCTGTGTGTACCTTTGCCAAGCCACGTAGAGGAGTCTTCGCCTGTTTCCTCCCATTTCTGCTGGGAGATTTGCTCCCCCGCAGTGTAGCAAATTGGAATTCATCATAATGGCAGTTCCAGATGAGGAAACGGCTGGCAAACCTTAGAGACGAATGCGGACGCTCAATCAAACATTTGAACAGTGGAGAACACGAACAAGAAGAAGTAGAAAGAAAACGAAGAAGAAACAATGAAGAGCATCCTCACAAAAAGTGCTTGCAGTCCAACATCTCAAGTGCAGTGGAGCGTCCACCATGCTTCTTCACAATGACATCTTGCGGCATGAATACTTGCTCACACTTGAACAGAGACAAATGGGAAGAAAGATTGTGCGTTCCTTGGATCCGCTCTGCTTCGTACTGCAAACAGCACAAACATGCACAAACTGAAAAACACACATCTAGTCGAGCTAATACCAAGAACAGGGTCAATCATGGTAAGCGCGGAGAAAAATGGACAAACCATTACGAACTAAACCATGACAAACCCACATAGTTGCATCTATCAGAAGTTGCAGTCTCAGGCACCCTGGCAAAGAATGGTTGGTCCCATGCTAGCTCGTGTGTCTTGCAGCGGAACAAAGACCGTCAACGAAGGGGCGCAAGCGCTGCCTCAACACTACAACTTCAGTGCCAGAACCACTTGCGCGCAGCAACATCAGCGCTAAAATATGGCAGCCCCTTGCAGAGTCTGGCCCGGCCTATTCGCAGAGTGTCTGCGTGCAAAGGCTGTTGCTTGGCGCCTGGGAACTTTGAAGAAGGCTGGCCAAATAAGCCGAAAGAAGATCCCCAACGGCAGAGAATGACATTCTTACCCATTGAACCGAATGTTGATAGCTGCTAGATGCTGATAGCCTTTTTCTTTGAAATCTTTGGAAAGCTTGATCTTTTCTGCACCCAGGGCCTAACCGAGCCCATGCCTGGATCACTGACGATGCAAGCAAGCTCTGCAAGGATTGCATCCCGCGACACAAGGTCCTCTAGCAGGGTGCCCATCGATTGCACCTGCTGGAACATGTTAGAAACATGTTCAATGTTGTTCTATGCATTTTGGAGCTGCATATCGTCTATACGTCTATACTCGTCTACATTCCCTCAGCACCAGTTGTTTATCCTGCTGGGGACCGTGATCAATGTTTCATATTGCACCACTGCGATGGAGGTGGCCCAGCGAGAATGCCATGCTGCCAAAGGACAAGGACTTCCACAGTGCTGCGAACCTCTGAAGTTAAAGGCAACTTTAAGTCCCAACGATGATCCTCCGCGTGAACCTCAAACAAAGACAGGTCCCAGAGCAGCGGGTCTCCGAACAAACAACCCACCGTTTCCGCGGTCACCCCGCCAGCGCATCCATTATACTTAAAAATAATACTTAAAGTGTTACTTGCAGTAGTGCTTACAGCAATGCTTAAAGTGTGGTTGATATCTGTTGATTGACCCCAGCGTATTTAGAGATGTAGACATTCCGGCAGCACACGTTTTGACGCCGAGGTGCGGAGCCAAGGTCCTCAGCATCAGGAGCAAATCAGCACACCGCGAAGCAATGCTTTGGAGATTGCTTCTCTGAATTGCAGTCGATAAGGATATAATATAAGTTTGTATAAACTTGTATCAATACATGTGTATAAACTTGTATCAATATATTATATGTGTATAAACGTGTATTATATGTATATATCCAATACATATTATATATTTATATGATATATACTAAGTTGATAACTTATTTTGTTATTGCATAAAGTCTTTAATGAATAACATTCGATGACATGTCAGTCAAGGATCACGCAGCCTTTTCCTCTTGCGCACTTCATCGTCAGCTTCGTTCTCAAGGTCTTGGAGTACATCTTGAAGCAAACCATCGACCACGCCCTCAGCACGATTTGGCGTTTCAGTTTGGATCTGAAACTAAGCATCATACGAATATATACGAATATTCAAATGAAGTATGATTGATTGTTTTGACATGTTTTCACAAAATTAAGAAAACAGCTTGTCTTTTCTGGGTGCTTCCGCTCACAGTAGGCAATTTTGCAATCACTCTGCTTTGAACAAGTGAAATATGTGAAATAAAATCCATCCGTTGCGTCTCAGCCATGTCTCAGCCATCTGAATACAAATGTGCTCCGGTACGACGCCAGGCACCAAGCAGCAACCTGTCTTCACTGCAGTGACTTCTGCAGCTGCGGCATGTACAAATATGCACAGTGTAACAGTGTATCTAATTTTTTGCAGGATGTGTACCTGATCGATCCTGATTGATCCTGATTGTACCTGAATACAAAAAATGGTTTGCGTGCACAATCAGTCTTGTGACTCTTGTGCCTTGGGCTTCGATGTGAGAAGTGCAGGAAGATGTACTTAGTTTCAACTCCTGGCTTGAAACATCTTCAACATGACTGGCAGCTTCAAAGCCTGCCATTTTCATGCTATGAAATGATATGTCCTCGGGACAGAAGACTCCGAAGTCTGGCACCTCAAAGGCTGGTTTTTCGTAGACAAAATGTATCAGATTTTCTGAATACCTTTGCGCAGGTGTTGCGCCCTGCTCAATTTCTGAGATGGGGGCTGGATCATCGTGAACTCCAAAGCGGCCAACTGCCAAGGAGCCACCGCGAACCTGTCAAACTTACAGGGAAGTCGCATGATGTCGGGGTCAAGTGCGAAGTCTGATTGTGAAGAGGCCTGCGTGCTTGAAGCTCCTTTGGCTTTGCGGCCTTTTTGGTTTGCAAAGCCTCAGTAAGTTTAGCAAATCTCCTCAAACCGCTGCATTTTTTATCATTTTTTCAGGACACAAGATTTGCAATAGATTTGTGTTGAAAAATGCTAAACGTCCGTCAAGAAACTCGCAATCCCGTTCATCTTGCCTTTTGTGCTCCCCTTCGAAGCAACGCTGCTCTTACTCTTGCCTTTGCCCTTGCCTTTCTGTTCATATCCTGGTGTAGTTGGGTCATTGGGTCATTGGGTCATTCTTGAACGATCCATTTGCTTAAACCATAGAATTTCACAGAACATCTCATGGACTCATATTACATCATATTACACGGATCCCAATCATACACTCGCATCCTGGAGGCGCAGGCAAATCGTTCAACGCGTTGGGATCCTCCAACAGCTTCCACCTACCAGTCGGAGCAGGACATGGAGCTCAACTTTGGATGCCTCCCTGCTGGAGCTCAAGTGAATGCATAAACTTGACGATTAAGTGATGCTAAGAATTTCCCATAATTTCCCTGTTCTCGCCCTCTGCCCTTTGCTCCATCTTAGTTGCTGCAAAGCCGCGGGGCAACTGGCTTTCCAGAAGCAACTCCTGGAAAGCCTCAGTCATCAATCAAGATCAATCAAGTCCTCTTTCCTTCCCCTTACGAGAGGACAAGCGTCTTGCTGCATCACAGTGAGCCCCATTCCCCTTCTCAGGAATACAAGAGAGTCCTCTTCGAAGTAAATAGAATGCCCAAAGGAAAGGCCCCACTGGCAGCCAAAACACGCGAGGGCACTAAGACGTCGCATGCTCCAGCTGGCAAGGCCAGAAAGTCAAGACCAAGATCAGGCCCCTGCAAAACGCGGCATCCGAAATTGTCAAAGTCTTTACAAACAGCAGCTCTCAGTTTCTACAGCGTTCATCTACAAAGTTGAATTGGAGGCCTTGAATATCATGTCTTCGGTTTAATGACCAAGCATGTGTCAGCTGCTGACTGGAATACAATACAAGAACCATGACCAAGAATATTTGCTTTTTGGACTTTCACTTCTGCAACTCATGGATTTTGTGAAGTTTAAGAGCTGCAGTGGTTAGCCTACATTTCAGTTGCATGCACCTCGGACAATTGCTTTGGGAAGAGGCAGCTAAGCAATCTTCTCAACCTAGGTTGGTCATGAGCTGTCACTTCATTTTCTTTGGACTTTGCTTCATTCATTAAAAATGCTGAAATGTGCGCCGCATTCCTCCTCAGACATACCAAGCAGGTCTTACGACATTGTTTGCTCCTTCAGTGTCTCTATGCCACTGCGCTGTTGGATATGACTTTCATTGATTTTTTCTCCAGTCAGGAGGCGAGCGATCAAAGATGTCAACAGTCATCGCCCATCCATGAATCCAGGTTGGGCAGCAATCGGCAAATATGGACAGTGAGGAATTTATGGGAGAAGGCTTGAAAAACGAACTCGCATTCCAACGCAAGGAAATCTAACCAGCCATCATTTGGTACAGATTGGTACCAAGTCGAAGTGCTGGCTACATTCCATATTTGCTTTTTCTCTATGTCTTCAATCATGGGTCTGTGTCTTTTGGCTGTTCTGATAGAGAATCATTTGCATTCATTTGTGTCCTTTTGCTTGTATCAACTTGTATCTGCTTTTGAAACCATCCTGGCAGAGGCGGCATCGCCCACGATGAGACTTTGCAAACAAGTCCAACCGGAGTCCAACCCGTCTCCACCCTGAAATGACATCGGCATGCAGCGGCATGCACTGCGCTCGTTCACTCCCTTGGTACCTCTTCCACCATTCCAATGGCATCTTCCATCTGGCCTGTGGATACCAATCCCATTCATTCAAATATTGTTTCCATTCAGTTTCACTTTCAATATTCAGATTTCAGATTATTTCCAATGGTTTTGCAATGAACAAGAGTTCTGTCCTTTCATGGCCACAATCTCTGCTAGTCGCCTGGGCCAATCGAGGCGGGATAAAACACTTAAGACTTACAGTAGCTGGATTTGACATAAGAACCAACTGCATACCGGACTGCCGCAGAAAGCAAGAGAAATAGCAAAAGGGTGGAGAGTCCAATGGTTCTGGGTCTGGCACAGCATGGCCTAGACAGCGACAAAGGATTCAGAATGTTCAGCACATCACCCACAATCGTCTGTAGTCTGAACCCCTTCAGGGATCATATTATTTTATATTCTTTTCATACTTTCCCTCCTTAAATTGTAGTGTTGAACAACATGTTGAATAACATGTTCCGCTGGACATCGTCTTGAGTCAAGGAAGATCCTTCGATTCGGATGCAGCGCCTTGACTTCTTCCTTTTTGTCGCCTTCCTGTTGCCACAGTCCCTGAGCCTGCAGCACACTGCAACACGAGACGGAAGTTCATCAAAAGTTCATCAAATACCCACAAGTTACTTGGCAAGTCTTGCACGGTTTCAAACCAAATAAACCAATGGGCATCACAGGGCATTTGAAAACAGAAGCGTGCATGGCCTTGTCAGCAGCCAGATGGCCTTCGCCCAAATTGCCATAGTCCATGCAAATGCCAGCAAGCCTTGCTTTGGATGGCCAGTGGAGGCTGGGCAAACCATGCCCAAGGAATAAAAGAACCAAAGAAAAAACTTGCCCAAGTGGCCCAAGTGCCAACCATTGGTCTCCACTTAGGCCGAACCAGGAACCCGTCCCATGGAAATCAAAACCAGGACGATGGGATCGAGCGTGAAAACAGCGAAACAAACCTGATACACGACACAAGATGTTGCTAAGCACTGCACTCGTAGAAAGCTGCTGCTTGGTGTCTACCCTCCCCACGCTGCTGGTAGATGGCAATGGCCTGTGCGTGGAACAATGTGAATTCAACGAAACCTAGTCGTTGAACAAAGTGGGACAAACTGCTGGATCTGAATATGAACAACAAAGAAACGCTCTGGCGATCTTTGGGCCTCTCGAACTGCCTGACATGTTCAATTGCTATCAATTGCGCATAAATCATCATAAATCCACGAGCAAACAAGCCAACGAAGAGCAAACCAGGAAGAACGATGCAATCAATTGCAACATCGCACCTGTACAGCACCTTCAAAATCACGCATCTTCACGTTAACTTGTGCGACCTCATGGGTCTTGTACCCTATGGTCATGTCACGACAAATTTGCATCGTGACATGGTGCCGGTCTGGAACCCTCTCAGGCTATTGCGGTCAAATGAAGTTTTGCCTCCAATGCCGCATCCTGAGACAGTGAGTCAAACAGTAGATTGTGACACTTGGAGCTGGAATAGGCTGGAGGTCCTATACATATTTCATTCTTGCATGAGGAATCAATATTTTAATACTAATTTAACTACACGAAGACTATCATATGATGTGGATTTTGCCGCAGAGAAATCTTTCAACTGTTAGAGCGTCCACATGCGGCTGTTCCTGCAGCTCTTGGGCTGACGTCAATGCTGCAGACGCTACTTCAGATGCTTCGTCCTGATGCACTGGAGCCGGCTATCAATGGCAGCGATGCAAATCGCCACTAGGCATAGGATATAATTTATGATCAGTACAATAATATAGAGGATATCACAAAATGATACATGAGCCAGCTCTCTTAAGAATTCAACAATCTGTAGAAGCTGAGAAAATGAAGCAAACTCAGGAACAAACCAGATCTTCCAGGAGCAAACAGCCGCGGGCTACAAGATTTTGCAGCTGTATCTCAAGACGCACATCTCCGCCTCAGAAGCACGTACTATAAACTCGGATGCTACTTGATGCTACCGTATGTAATACATTCCCGTATACTGATACTAACTATCAGCTTTCTAGAATCGTGATTCGGTCTCTGAGTGTCTTGAATTGTTTGCCAGTAAGATTGGAGATGCGGAGGTCGGCAAAGATTATGCATCCTAATTACAATGAATCTGTAGCAAGCGGCTGCGTCAACTTGACCCGGTGCCATGCGGTAGAGAATAAGCTTTCAGCTTTCTTTGGCGGTGTCTGCAGCAGCCTGAGAAATTATGAGAAATTGTTATCTTTTGGCAAATTTGGCAAGAGATCCTTGTTTGTCACTTTCTGCCCCTGCCCTTTCAGATCCTTTCGGATCCTTTATCTTTGGCTCCCTTGAAAGGTTCAAGGGGAGAACATTTCACATATTTCACTTGCCTTGAGTTCTGGCACCGCCTTGCTGGCCTTTTGGGCTTTAGCCTGTGAAAATTGCAACTCTGCCAAGCTCTGCCAAGCTCTGCTACCTCCTACCCAAACAGCTGTGCCTCGGCGGTGTCTTCAAGGTATGAATACCTTTCCAACCTGTTCAAGTTGTGGCAGAAGCGGGGCTTGCGGTGATAAGCTCACAATTGGTTTAGTTTCCGTTGGGTTTAATTGGTAAAGTCATGACACTAAGAGAAACATGAACAAACAGAACGGATGCGAATTCCAGGGCGAGTTCACAAATGCGAAGAATGACGCGCCAACATGCTCAGGTCTTGGCACACCATCCAGGGGACCGACCAAACCGTTGGCCTTGGTTCATCTTGGTTCCATTTGGCATATCTGCAGCACACAGACGCAAGATGGATCAAGATGGCACAAACGCACACTCTGAGTCTGCTGCTTGGTTGCTTGCCATCCGAAAAAAATGGCTGTCTTCAGGCCAACCCTTGAGGTGCCGTCAGAAGTGCTGGATGCTGTACTCAATGATCAAAATGGCAAAGAGCCTGTCAAATAACGGCCATCAAATGATGATCTCTATTGGCGTATTGGCTGGTTGTTTTATTTGTTTTGCAGTTTGAGTTCTCTTGACCTATCACACAGGTCCTTGAACTTCAACGCAGCAAACAGGCACAATAAATAAAGCACAGACACTCCAGCATCGCAATCATCAGTTTTGCTCAAGGTCAGAAAAGGTTTGGCTGAAACAGACCCAAATCTGCAACATGATCCCATCCCTTTTCAGCCGTACAGACCAGCTGGGCGTCTACGAGCTTTGCTTTTGCATTGGACTGATTGTACACTTGGATTGCATTGATCGACTGCAGAGCTTGCCGTCACAGGTTCATGGCTGGCTAGCAGCAACAAGTTACATACATTACAAGTGTGGCATTTCCAGCTGGATAATTCTACAATGACACACACCTCGGCGGAAGAACTGCAAAAAGAACAAACTCTGTTGCTTTTGTGTGAGAAAAGCTGTTCTTTTGCCTACGATGCAGGGAAGTTACAAATCTGGCTGATGCCTTGATTCCTGGCAAAGGCCAACTCCATCCATATCAAAATAGCGACACTTTTCAACATGCCATAACATAACATAACATGCCATAACATCTCATAACATCCCTGCATCTTGCTGAATTGCGCACATTAGCCATTCACGTGAAGTTCGGATACTTCAATAGGGGTCCAGCTGTTGGGGCTCTGTGGGGCTCCATGCCTCTCATCTCGCATCATCTCGCATGCTTGCATTCCAACCATCGAAATCGCACTCCAGCGAGACCTTCCTCTGCTGCATTGGTCGCCCTCTCTGCTGGTGCTAGCAACTTGGGCCCAGCATCTTTCACCAGCCTGGTGCCGCCAGCAGGCAGAATTTCCTCCCCCTCATCACCCTCTTTCGCAAAGCGCAAAGAGCCGTCCAACACGTGGATGATGCCAACACCGCGCAGGACCACAGTGCATGGTGAACCAGTCCGGGGTGCAAACGGCAAAGCAAAGAGCTTGCTTGTAAAGATCTTGGTGGAGATACCGACAAACTCTGAGGCTTCCATGCTTTCCAGTGGAGGCTGAAGGGCAGGAAGCTGCAGCATCCGTGGGGGTGAGCTCTCTTCGAGCGGTGCAGACATGTTGAGCTCGACAGCAGCAAGTGTTGGTGTCATGGAACCTGCCACTCTCTCGAAGACAAGGCGCTCATTTCGCCAACTCTGGAGTGGTGGCATGCGACACCTCTTGGGGCGTTTTGCAGGCGACTCCAAGCCTTTGAAGACCTCAGCAGGGACTTGGGTTAATGCTGGTGCTCGCAAGGTGGCAAGTGTTCTCCTATTTGATTGGCGTAAGCCAGAAGTTGCCACCAAAGCCATGCTGTCTTTCTTGTCTTTCTTGGTCTTTGGACCCTTGATTGTCTTGGTTTTTGACACCTTGCTCTTTGCCGCTGGCTTTGGGCTAGTTCGCTTCAAAATAGCAGGCAATGGCTGTGGGGAAGGAGACTTGGCCCGTGCAGTGACTGGGGAGACTGGTGCTTTTGCAGGAGCCTTCTTTTTCCCTTCCTCAGCTGCAGGTTTCTGTGACTTTGACGGTCTGCTGACTGGCGAAGGAGTTGTCGTAGCCTGCTGTGCGCGCGGGGCACGTTTCGGTGTCACCGGTGCATTTTTTGGAGGTTCCTCCACTGCATTCACTCCTGATGGCTTGGGATGTGTTGCAGCACTGCTTGATGGCGCCACCAAATCTACAGCCTTGTCCATGACAGTCTCTTCAAATCCTCTTGGTGCCGCCGTAGCTCCCCACAACTCATTGCGAAAGAACTCTGTCACCTTGGAATCTGACAGATTCGCACCTTGACTATCGGCTGTGATCTTTGCCAGCAGAGCTGATGCTGCACGGCTACGTTCTGAAATTTCAGAACTCTTTGGTGCTGCCTTGGAACCCGAGGCTGTCTCAGGCTGGCCTGACATGTTGAACTACGATCACTTTGAGCCTTATAGCTACACTGTGTTGTCAAGCTCAAAATGCTGAAGTCTTTGCACTGGTTTGAATATATAGACTCTACACGAATGAATCAAGAGCCGCATTTTCTCCGCCATATCCGCCACTCTTTCTTGGACTCATCATTAGCATACCAGAGCTCCGAAAAATAGAGCCACTACGCTGAATGAAAGCACCTCAGCTGCAAGATGCTGCAACACCAGCTGCAACACCATGTCAATGCAAAAGCATTGTAGCTGTGCGGGAATTCTCTATGCTGCGGGCAAATTGATTTGCCGCTGCCTGGGACGGAAAGAAAGCATGAGTCTGGTCGCCCGGCTTGAAATGGCTCATGAAAGATACATGCGCCGCGAAGCGAAAGTGTTAGTGTTCATGTCACTACTGAATTACAACGAAATAAGTGATATGAAATAATATGAATCACATGAAGTTGAAATCACGTAAATTCAAAGCCGGCCTTGTCCAGTTTTTCTGCCTCGGAGATGAGAGCAACAATCCAGTTTCCATGTCGCTCGATGTGCACACTGTGTCTATCCGTGTCTTACATGTCTGCAGACCTAATACGGAAAGACACGGAAAGACCTCGTAGGGTGTTCTCAAATCACTTTCCGGTGCTTCCGCAGCCGTCTCCCCGTGGGCGCTCTGGGTGAACCCGCAGTCTTCTCGTTGGTCGGATACACCATCAGCTCCTACAGAAATCAAGATTTGATATTGCCTGAATTGCCTCAGTTGCCTCTATGGAATTCTCTTCTTGAACCCAAGAAGTCCACTTTGAACTTCAGGACATGAGAGCAAAAACCCTAGGAAAGTAATGGAAAATTGATTGAAAATAGCGGTTTGCACCAGCTACTTGTGCTGCTTTGGCGTCTGGTCTTTTCCTCCAACTCATTCATGAAGGTATTCCAAGCATTCTGCAGCTTTGCGTACAAAATAGCTTGGCCCGGCTCCCCGAAAGGGGCTGTAACAAGCGGCTGTTTTAGCCCGCTTGCGTCTACCAAATTCAAAAGGCTTCCTAAGTGGCTCCATGGAGACTTTTCTGGGAGCTCCGTTTGGAACCAAAAAGTGTTTGCTCTGTCTCGTTTTGTTCCTTTTGACAAATCTTTTGACAGACTTTTGGCTCCTTTTGCTCCTTGTCTTTTCCATTGACGTCTTTGTCATTCTGGTCAGTACAAAGCCCCAACTTCACTGCATGCTGCGCACTGGACTGGGCACTCTCTCTGCGCTCCTTTGCCAAAGCATATTGCTCCGCTAAAGCTTCGTTCTGCCTTTCGACCTCACGGTGAGCCAACTTCAAATATCTCATTGCCTTGTTCAATCTATCTTCAACCAAGCACTTGAAGCAAAGCTGCGGAAGGATCTCATTCGCAACATTGAAATCATTGCCTGCAGAGTCAGACAACTGAAGTCTTTCATTCAAGATAGTCAAGCCTTCGCAGTATTCTTTGGACAAAGCAAGAGGAAGTCTTCGGCAACCCAGTGCTTCTTGCAACCAGAGTGTACCAAGAACCTGAAACGTCAAGTGGAGTCCTACGTCTAAACTGTCGAGTTCTCCATGCACCTGCTTGTCCTGCTTGTGCTTGTATTCACGTCGCTTCACGCGTGACTTCCATGGAACTTCAAGCGTACTTTGACTGCGAGCAGCTCGGATCTTCTCCTTCTGCGCGTTGGTGCCGTAAAGGCACAGCATGCGCTGAACGGACATTGGAGGAAGCACCTGAGAAGAGGTGTAGACACGGTGTAGGCGTAGTGATGACGCAAGCCTGTTGCTGGCGTCGTTCTTGGACAATCTTTGACGGTCAGCTGTGGCTGTGTCCCATCCGGTGCGTGGCGGTGGCTGAAACAAAGTGTCAGGTGCTCGGCATTTACCAAGCTTCCTCTACGCCAGCAAGCCGACTGAGCCGAAACACTCGAATCTTACGATCTCACAAGTGACTCAATGTTCCGATCATTTCTAATCTGCCATTAGCGGCAAATCCTGCCTTTTGGAAGCCCCGGCTGCAAAACCAGCATTTGCAGTTTCAGCTACGGCTCAGCTCATCTCTTTTGGTATTCCATGATTCTCTCAGCCATAGAACACTTACATACTCTTACTATTTTCATCTACTTTTCAGGTATTTAAAAACCTTGCAACATCAATGCATAGTGATATCATGCAATATCGTCGAACATCTCGATGTATGTAGGTCCTGCTTGTAGCTCTTCAAGATCTCTGAATCGACACCTCGCTCAGCACATCCTAGAAGGATATTATATTGCTGCCCCTTCTGTCAGCGTACGTTCATTAAGATTTTATTAATCCATATTCATAGTCTATTCAATATTCGAGGAGCTCACCACAACGAATGATCGCATAAGCTTCGTCGGACCTCAAAGGGGTACAAAATCCAGTTTCAACGATCCAATGCTTCGTCGGACCTTTGATTTCAGCTGATTTCAGCATCACAGCCACTGAGTTGCAAGCTGCGCATCCAACTCGTACTGATCAACACAACACAAGCGCAATAACGACATATCGCGACAAAAATGAAATCCAGAAGGGACCTTGTGATACTTGTCCGTAGTACTCGGTGCGTAAGGAGGATTGTCGTAATATCACAATATATCATATGTGAATGGATACAGGTCTGGTACCTCACCGTGTAGACCTAGTATGCCTCAAAGATGTTCAAACCCAATGCAGCAACTCAACGACCAACGGTCTGTTTTNTGTGAATGGATACAGGTCTGGTACCTCACCGTGTAGACCTAGTATGCCTCAAAGATGTTCAAACCCAATGCAGCAACTCAACGACCAACGGTCTGTTTTCCTTCCATCGCAGTCTGTCAGTGTACGGTGCGCTTGAGCCAAACCGCGGGCAATGGTCTCACTGTTGCAACCCGCA
>BGPT01001376.1:17481-48429 GCA_003297045.1 Symbiodinium sp. clade C Y103
GGCAATGGTCTCACTGTTGCAACCCGCAGGAATGACTGCTGAACATGTCACTGATACTGCTAATACTGTACTTGACTGCCGTCTGCATACTATTCACATCATATAATATCATATAATATCGATTTATCTATACACAGTACAATGGTCTTGTTGCCATCAACCCAGTGTTTCCCTGCCTCCTGCTTTCGATCTCCCATGGCGAGCGTCACCTTGTAATGTCAAGCGTCAACCCATCCTAGAATTCCGCGTCAGGCATAGAAGTCACTCGGACCAGAATCACTCGAGCCTTGTAAGTAGCCTCATCAAGGGCCATGACAGAGTTGTACCTGGCCGAATCCATCCTACTGACAGTTTGCCCAGTCTTTCTGGTGGATTTCCACAGTCTTGCAGATTCCCTGCAGCAAGTGATAGCCATGTCGAGCCAAGACGGAATACCATGGAATTCAAACAAACGAAGCCTCAACGTCTCAGTTTTGCTCTCATCGTCGTCCTGCCAGAGTACGCAAAAATGTGGAAATGCCCAGCATGTTCACCTCCAGAAACAAACTCTCTGAGGACCTTGGGCTGTATCTCCACCACTGATGATGAGGAGCCCTGCACGGACTGCATGGACTGCATTCGTTTGAGACACTGCATAGCTTGGAGCTGTGTCAAAGCTCCACTTCCAGTCTGTGCGCCTGGTAGGCATCAAGCAATGCAACTTGTGGGCCAGAGAGCTTTGCAAACACATGCGACCTGAGACTCATCTGGTGAGAAATCATTGCCGGAAGGAAAGGAGAGCAGCAGGGAATACACAACTGGAGCACTTTCCAGTCGTAAGCCTTTTGCATGAACGAGACAGCCATGGTTGCCTGAAGAAGAACTTGATGTGAAGAATACAATTTGCTGTCAATTGTCTTTTGCAAAAGACAGCCATGGTTGCCATGAAAGGGACAGCCCGTGGTTGCCTTGTCGTGGCGGTGTACCACCTTGGAACACAACATCTGAACGAAGAGAAGAACAGCACAGGGAAGACTCAGCCAGGCCAGGGCCATTTGACCGAGAGGGCCCTAAATCTAAACTTAAACAAATAATAAATCTAAACTGAAAGTTTCAAGAAACATCAAAAAACTTGTACTTCGCAGGCCCTGAGAAGCGGGCCAAAACAAGTGTTGCATCCTCCTGCGGAAGCTCATCAATGGTGAAGGACCCTGACGCAAGTCCTGCAACCTGCGGCGGACCCAGGATCAAACCCGTGCAGTCTGTGATGCTTTTGCTGACTGTGTCGTCATCATGCTCTCAACTGTCCAATTCAACCGTCGGCCTTGAAGTTCACATTGTCTCCAGAGCGCAAGTCACCTGTGTACTCAAAGCAGGACTTGTACCTTTCAGCAGTCAGCAACTACAAATGAAAAGCAGGGGTGATAGCACATGGAAATCCGCCCGCACCAAAGGTGCCGAGGCGTTTTTTGTTGGCACGCGTGATCCGTAAGCAATTGCAATAGCTATTAAGCTTTAGCTTGGGGGGGGGGGCATTTTTGCTCTAGAATATGGGCCCAACATAGGCCCAACATGGGCCCAACATCCCAACATCCCAACATGCCTCAACATAGGCCTAACATGGGCCCAACGTGGACCCAACAGGGCCCAACATAGAGCCAACATTGGACCAACATACTCCCAACATGCGCCTTGCAAAGGCCCAGCATAGCACATATATACATATGAGTTTATTTTTTGGAATTCCCAAGCTAACACTCCGGTGCGGGCGGTTGTCGTCGCGAAGCGACCAGAATACACACAATCTATCTGTCTATGTTTTTTTGAATCTAGTGAAGATGTTGGGTCAGGAACGTGTTGTCCCATCTTGTCCCATCAGCCAACTGGGCAACCGGCTCCAGCTCTTCCTTGATAGAAACCTGCAAAACTCTTGAGGTAGACAATATTGGCTGTCAGATAATGTGGTTACGAACTATGCTGAGGAACATGAATCAATGAAAACCGCCCGAACTTGACAATGGGCAAAAAACTGCGCTCTTGCGACAAGTACCCTAATCATTTCATCAATTTCCGCATAGTATGCTCAGCATGCTCTGCGCATTGTATTGGTTTCCAAACGCCTCATTCAGCAGAACCTCGAAGGGGGCATCGGCTGGATATGCGCTGCAGACCTGTGATTTCTCATCGACATTCGGACTGCACGGCAAATCTATGCAAATCTCCGCAAAACTTGAAATCACATCCAAGCAGAATTTCCATACAGGGCGCCCTCAACTTGATCTTGTAGTCCAGATTTTTCACGAAGGAGCTGCGTTGCCTTGGCTTCAAGTACCGACTGCCTCCGACTGCACGGTTTGCTCGTGCTGGGGCAGTGCTTTCCGAAATGCTTTCGATATGATTCTCATAGTGACTGTCCCTTGCATCCCTCAGTCCGTTCCCTGCAAACAGGTGCTGTCCCATCCTCTAAGATACTTAGTCTTTGGAAGGTACTTGCCGCATCTTGCCGCAAAATACCATCTGAAGCTGTCTTGGCCCACATCCGAGCGCCCAACAACAGGGTAGAGCGTCGTCCCAGGTGCAGGATGTCATTGAAGGCCCTGCAAGCTCTTGCCACGGCAAAGTTTCGAAATGTTTCGAAATGTAATTACTCAGAAACTCTCGAATTCCCTGGATCTGGAGCTGGGTTCGCCCCACGCCAAGCGAAGCTCCCATGGAGATGCCTGATGAATGCCTGGAAACGACGTGTCATATGAGTCACATGTGACGTGTGATTCATTTGTAAAGATCATAAAAGATCGGCAAATGTAATCTTCACCGCACGCTTCTTGCAACGATCCTAGCTTCGTGCGAGCACCTGTTGCCAGTGTAGATGACAGCAAAACAAGAAGGCCTGCGAAGGCCTTGGCGACAAAAAGTCTACACTTGCATCATCTTGCATCTAGTAGCATGTAGTCCACCACAATCCGATTCGGTACGACATGGGTGTCTTTTGAGGTATTCTGCATGGTCTCTTTTGGCATCGGCTAGGCCGGCTAGGCTCAGAGCCATGTCCGGCACCTGTCACACCGACGTCGGCGCTGACGTTGAAACGGGAGGGGCACTGAGCCCTTGAGTCCACAATAGTGCAGGATAGTGATGCATAATGATCGGACAATACAGGTGCAAGGTGTGACAGGTGTGACAGGTGTGACAGGTGTGACAGGTGTGACAGGTGTGACAGGTGTGACAGGTGGCAAAGATGAGATGATCTCACGGATTTCGATGGCAACGAGGAATCAGTGAGCTGGAGCGCATTATCCAGTATCACAGTACATGAAATGTACATGATAATACATGCTGCAAGTGAATGGCAAAAAAACATTTAAAAAAACACATAAAAAAAGCAGCGTGGTTGCTTGCTTTTCTGTTGCATCACTGGTTTTGCGATTGCAACACCTGCTTTCTAAGCAGGGAGAGTCATTATCTTCACGTTGCCCTTTGCTTGGGCGCTGCCGCAGAGCACCATGGCAAGCTATCTTGTGAACCCCTTTGGGTTTTGCTGACCACACTTTGGTGGCCGATATTACCAGACTATTTGAGGGATAAAGGGAGAAAGACTCTCAGAGTAGCTTAGTAAACACGTGCAAACTCGAACATTGAATTTCCATCAAGTGTCTTATAAACAACCTGCTCGTCTCTTCCAAAACCCTGAGGTCTTAGCAACCCTTCAAAGGTGCAAAGCCTATTTTCTGCTGCTCCTTGTCGAAAACTGTGTAGTATGCCTGCAGCTCCCGCTCTGCAAACTGTTGGAAGATGTCTCCACGAAGAGAGCGCCGCTGAGCACCACTTTCCACTGAGCACACCAGGCAGCTGTTCCTTGCCTCTAAGAGTGGCTGGCCAAGAATGAAATCAGGGATCTCTCCAAGGCCTGACACCCAGCATCTGGAATAACCGCAAAGTCTGCCTGCTGTATCTGCTGTTGTTCCCTCACCGCGAGACTGCTGCCAGGGTTTGAAAAGGGAAGCAAAGAAAGCGATCACAAGCAAAAAATGTTTGTCCTTAAGCTCAAGAGAACACAGAGTATTCTGAGATATTCTGAATATGAGGAAACAAGAAGCCTAAAGCAAAAAAAATATTGATCCACTTCCCAACCCTCGGCCTTTGTTGAGAGCTCCGGAGGATCTCACAGCACAAAGTCACTCTGGAGCACTGAAAACATCAATGTTGACAATCTGCACAAAAAACTCCCTGCAGGGTCACCTGATGTAGAGAGTTCTACACGCAGCTCCAGGGTCAAGCCTCGATTCAAAGTCACAGCTGTCACAGCTGAGCCAAGGTGAAGCGATGCTCGTCTTTTGGCAGGTCCAGGCCCAGTAGGCCCTGCACTGAAAATATGTGCTCGGTGGGATTCGCAAATCCACAGGTTGGCTGGAGTTGGCCTGGATCACAATGTCTCCACTCTCTGTGCACTGTAAACATTGCACCCTTCAAATCCGGAATATCACGAGTATCAACTAGAGCATTACTAGAGCAAACCTATAGAGTACAAGATAGTACAATTGGGTTTCCCTGTCCGGCTGCTATGTCAGCTGTGTCATGTTCTTTTTTAGCAAAACATTGCAGCCAGGTTGCTGAATCCAGGCGAACAATCAGATCTGGAAATAAGTCCACTTCGAACCTCTGCTCTGCAAGAGTCAACTTGATCTCCGCTTCACATGCAAAATGCGCAGTGTACAAGGCAACTAAAGCCGATGCTTGCAATTGAATGCAATTGAGGCGCTGCGATAAGCACGAGTTTCGAAGCTGCCACGATGTGGCCACCTTTCCATGCTTGCAAAAAGCGCCGACAATGCAGCAATGCTGGAAATCGTTTCAAGATGCTTGAAATTGAAACGGACTGTATGTTCTGTTCAATCGGATTCTGATTTTTTGATGACCCCTTTCTTTTGCAATAATAAGTGCTGCCAAAGGGCTTCATTCAAATCCTTCAGGACTTTCTTGAAGACATCCTCTGGCAGAATGAGCCTTGCAGCCAGCGAATCATCCCACTTCACACGCGAACCACAACTTCAACCAAGCTGCGAAGAGGTCCCTGTGTCCACAATGCCAGTGCACCTGCAAACATATTTTAGCCAAGCTGCTTTCACGATTTAAAGCGAAAAACTGCCGCAAAGCCCAAAAAAAACACCTGCGTGGTTCCTCTTTCATGTCTGGACAAGTGCTTCAGCCTTGCCTCTTGGACAAAGATTTGCCACCAAAAATGTTCTTGAACCAGTTGATGATGTCATTGAAACCTGGGATGGTTCTAATCTCGCGTAGCCAGGCGTAGCCAAGGCAAAGGAACCACTCAGCCGAAAGTGTCCTGGGTCACACCTCACAGCAGCAAAACTTGGGATCACGACTCCAGGCAGCCTTCGTGGCCTGGGACATGATCAGATCAGATGTTCTTTTGCTTGATGGATTTTTGATGGATTTTTTCATGATGCAAAAATTGCACAAGCTACCACGCATATGACAGACTTGTCATGTCCTCCCCCAGGTTTCACGAGTTCCAAGGTGCAAGCGTTGCTCTCATTGAATCCGAAGGGGGGGATGTTCGCCTCAATTTTGGAATGTCAACTCGATCAGCAATTGATGTTCACATGTTGTTCCCGTGTCCAGATCAGATTTCATAGAGTCAGAAACAAGTACGACAGAAAATGACGCACTACTCGCAAGGCTTTGTTGATATCGGTTGCAGTGACTGCGAAGAATTGAGTGCAAAACTCTATCTGATCGCTGTTGAGAAAGACTCGGCTTGCTCGCTTGGCTATGCTCGGGCAAACACTGCCCAAAGTAGTTGCAGTGACCAGCCTTTACCGGAGCAGGCAATGCTGACACAAACATCAAGTTGGTTGCATCAAGTTCCATCCATGCCTTTTTCATTCAGCCAGGCATGGCACATCACGTAATTTGATCCCAAATGCATATCCAAAAAAACAAAGGTTGTTCCACTCACACCTTGCAGCGACAAGTGAGCGAGTCCATGTCGCAGGTGGATGAAGGATCCTGGCATCTTTGAGGTTTCTTCATGTCGGTGGAGTGCACCCACAGCATACAGATGGAATCTGCCGCCTACGTGACTTTGCACCAAAAACTAAGCAAAGGTCCTGACAGTCAGACAAAATGCAGCTGCCTCGGTCGAGTCTGGCAATTTCGAAACAACTCTAAACACTCACCAGGCATCTTGACAAAGCCTGGGAGGCTGGCCCACCGCCTCCTCTGAGCATGCCTGGACAAGTAAAGAGCATGCCGTGAAGTCATACAACTATGTCGATCAAATGCATGAACAAACATACACTTGTTTACGAATCGGACACATGTATATGCGATATATGTATATATGTATAAATATATATGTATATATAGTATAGAAATAGAATGAAATGGATATGTGATATGTGTTCTCGTGTCTGTGTGTGTGTGACGTAGATTGTATACATTGCATGTGTGTGTGTATGTGCACGTATACACCATATCTCTGATATCTGCATCGTCACACAGAGTGACAAGGGAGCAACGGCTGCCATCTCTTTTTCCGTTGCGCTGCTGCCGAAGGCCAGGCACTGTACCTTGAGATCGATGGATCGCTGCATGGTTTTCTTAGCAGTTGAAAAGCAAACAAAGCCTGGGTACAGTCAACGTGGATAGGTCACAAAAAAACTGGGAATCCTACATGTTCTTCTACACAGTTCAATAATGTTCAAAAACAATGGGCCAGTGGGTGGTGAACTTTCTTGCAATAATGGCTTTATACCAAAATTCAGTTTACAATTTACAGACAGCAGATTCCTTTCAATATTCAATAGTTGCTTTTAGCTCCTACACTACTTTTGTTTTTGAACCCGAAGGAGACGTGTCAATTTCCATCAAAAGTGATATTGCCAGGATACGGAGCAACTTGTCCAGATGCCCTCCTACAGTAAGCATCAGTAAGCTATCAAAACTACTCACTGCTCGCACAGAATTACGAATGTGTGGGTCCGGAGCTTTGCTCAATGCTGTTCAAGCTCAGCTAGGTTTTTTTTGCATTGAATGTGCGTTAAGTTTGCAGCTAATGGCGCATCTGCCAGCTTCCGCCGTTTGGGCTTTGAACAGCCCAGCTTTACAGTAAAAAAGTCAATAATAAGTCGTGGGAGTTCTGCTGACACCTGCACTAGTTTGATCTAGCTTGCATGTACAGCGAAGTTTGGGACGGTGGTCACTGGGTGATCAATACTTTTAGATACTTCTGGGCTGTGAGGGATTGCTTTGTGGCGCCAACAACTGCTGCGAGGGGCCCCATGCAGATCCAAAGTCGGAAGAAGGTTCAAGTTTTCTGTTCAACATCTCTAAGGCCAATTTGCCAATGGAGTGATCAAGAGTTCTCATAGTACACATATACGGGTACTATATATATATATGATATACATATTAATTAATCACAATAATACATGCAAGCTACTGTATAACGCCTATATTATACAGACATGACATAGGATAGAATATAATATATAGAGCCCGTCTCAATTGCTTTCTGTGCCGACCATCCACAAGGCTTCCGGAACAAAGGGAAAGCCCACCGGACTAAGTCTAAGTCTCAATTTGTCGGCAAGCTGCGCTTCACAGTGGAGCCAAGCAGTCTTGAGACACGCTGTTGCCGCCAACTCCATCTGTGACCTCTTTGTCGTGGGCTCCTTGGGTTCAAGCGCAAAGCCCAAGAAATTGCACTCTCTTGGAATCTGTTTTTTTTTTTGCATGCTGAGTTGAAGTACCATCTTTCCATGTTTACCAATGTTTACCATTGTTTACCATCATTTCCCCTCTCAGAGTTCCAAAACTTCATGCCCACTCTAGCTTTAGAAGTAGGTTCGTCTTTTGCAAATAAGCCGCATGGTCAGGCATGGCCTTGTCGACACCTCGACCTTGTGACGAGGCTTCAGAAGTCTCTGAATCCGCCTAGTATTGGTCAATTGCACAAGTCGCATCAATAAATAGATAGTCTACTGTAATTAGAGTATATCCAGCGGGGGCGTTAGCCAGTTGGCTCATGAAGGCAAACAGCTCACAAGGCTTACACCGACAGTTCAAGCAGGTCACCATCCACCATCGAGTGTGTTGCATTGACTGCCCGTGCATTGCGACAAATTTGGATAGCTGGATTTGTGTGCCTCAGTTGTCAGGATCTTGTCAAAATCGTGGGAAAGAACCGTAGTGTAGGAACTGAAAAATCACAATAGTTAGTCTGATCATGCCTGATCTGTTGATCCTCTATCAGTTTATCTTGAAAGAAACCTGCCGTGGGGTGGAACAGTCTCACAGTCATTCCATGTCTGCTCCCAAGCGTCTTTGCACTTCCCGAGGCCTCGGACATTCAGTACAAGACACATCTCTCCACAGAAAACATATGGAAACACAACCAGAAAACACAAACATAAAAAGCAACGGTTTCGGTTCCAAAGAAAATGGGTTCCAAAAGGCAACCTGAAGAGAACAGTGCTCTGGGGAAGAAACTCAGGAAAGATAATGTGAGCTCGTCCTTGCCACAGGTTGGGGGCCTGCATGGATCTGCGGAACTCAGAGAAACCCCGGAATTGCGCAAGTTTTGCAATTTGAAATTCTGCATCCGTTCTGAGGCCTTTCTGAATCCTGAATCTGTCGAAACTATATGCTTCCCATCAATTCCGTACCCCTCAGCCTCTTCAGGCCCAACTTCTGCGGCGTCAATCTCCTCTCCTGAATACAGGATGGCTGCCCTCATGAAGCCAGTTTAACCAGTGAGTGTGACAACTGGGGCTCCTTGGAAGGAAGGAGGCTCAAAGCTGCTGTCCACCAAAATATCCTGGGCAAGGCATTGGTTTGCAGTCTCACTGAAAAGAAGGGGGAAAAGGATGAAAAAGGACGAACAAGGATAGCAGGGTTCTTACCAGTGGACCAACAAAGTTGTTTTGCGAAAGGCATGTCAGGTTATCAGGGTGGGCTCGCAGTTTTTTTTCACTTTTTTGCGTGGGCTGCTTTCAACAGCTCCACCGCCTAGGGACGAAAATGTGCGCCACACAGGAGTCCAACGAGTCAAAGAAGTTGAAAGACGAACGAAGTTTGAGAAACTTTGGCTTGAGCCAAACTCATAGAATGCATACAATACTGAAACAAAAGCAGCACAAAGGCGACTTCCGAGATTTTTGGACGGTCTATGACTGTCTGAGGCCTTCAGACTTCAGAAACTTGCAGGATCTGACAGGAACAGAATCATCCATAGGCTGCTTGCAGTCGAATCTCGATATCATCATCTTCAAGAAGCATCATCTCTTCCTTGGTGAACCAGGTTGTCCACTTGAGTCCAAACAAGCAAGTGAAGGCAGCCCCGAGACGGAACAAAGAGACATGGAAAGACATGAAAGACTGAACCAAGCTGCAGGTGTGCACATGGACATTTGCGGACCGCTTGGATAGTCCCAGCGAATCAAGAATGCACCGAGCTCCAAGTGGCGCCTGTCTGCCACACAATTCGTGGAGTCAGTGGAGTCAGTGGAGTATGGAACTGCATTTTCCGTGACGGAAACACACTTCATTCATCTTCATTCATCTTCATTTTCTCACAATTCTCATCGTGCCGTCTGACAACATACTTCGAGTGTTGATGGGCAAGAAGCAACATACGATCAATGCAAAGGCAAATTGAGCCTTACCACTCCAACTTGCCACTCCCATGTGTCCGGGTAGAGCGCCTCCACCCTTGCAAATGCAGCCAAGATCTGCTCAACTCTGTGCTGGAGCAACGACTGGAATTCCTACATCTCAACAAAATAGCTCGCGTATGAACTTCCAGCCTGTCTCCGATGGAGTAGTCCCGGAAAACACCTTTCATGTCCTCACAGCTGCTCGTTTTCTGTTCTCAACACAACAAAAAGATGGGAAAAGTATGGACAATGGACAAGTATCGACAAGCTGCATCTACAAGTCCTCAAAGCAGCAGCAGCTGGTGCGCTGACCAGTTCTTACTCCCTCCCATTGTACTTGGAAAGTGCCTTGGTTTCTGTGAATGACTGGAGATTCTGATGCGCCAGAAGAAAGAGAGATGCCTCACCTGTGGAGGAAAACGAAGAACAGCAAAGATGCGACCGCAGGAGACATTGGCAGCACTATTGCGCAGCAAACCAATGTATTATAGTATATCTGGGCATTATCTGGGCCATCTGGGTGTTTCCAAACAACACACACTCTCTTGTGGTTTTGTGTTTTTGAATTACCTGCACAAGACACCACCTGAATGGACTTCCGCGACAACAGCTGGAAGCATCTCCTAAGTGGGCTCTGCATGGACACTAAGGAGAAAAGTAAAATGTCATTGCTTTCTTTGTTCGTTTCCAAGGCTGTGATGCATTGGCCCCACATGGCCAATACTTTCTGCAAGTCATCGAACAGTCATCAAACATCTCCCCACTGAGCAATAGATCAAATATCAAAAAACGGCTGCAGGTCTTGAAATGCAACTGAGGAACACCAGTTTCAGATCTTGCATCTACTCGGTCACCAACTTGATAATCGCTGAAAAATCGCACATGTTTCCTCAGAGCAGAATCAGCAGCACTAGGTCACGAAAACACCAAGATTGAGCATCTTTCTTCCAGTGAAAGAGTTCTGCAAGTTGAACATCCAAGTTGAATATCCAAGTGTCATGTATCTTGGCCTGCAAATGCTTGTCTCAGGTGAATCACCTGGATCATCCCAAAGAATGACGTAAGATCCGCAGCCAAATCTCTCCTTCCACTGGCACAAGTACTTCAGCCGTCGTGATTGCACCAGTTGCATCCAGTTGCTGCATGTCACGCAAGCGACACAGAGCTGTCCTGCACCACCGCAGTGTACCAAGTCTGATCCTCATCGCACATCGCCTCCACCAAATCTCCAGGCTTGTAGTCATCTACAACCTCCACCATCCTTGGATGCTGTAAACATGTGTAAACCGTCTCCACCGAGTGGTGACTCTGAGCAAGGTTTGAACCATTTGGAACCTGTGTTTTGTGTATTAGTAGAAAATTGTAATTCATTTGTGCATATCTGAGACTGCTTAAACCCTTTTTTTCATTCATCTATACTCGTTCATACCATTCACTTGTTTATTTATTGATCATTCATGATCATTCGTTCTTCATGCGTGAGAATGCCTTATCCTCTCAGTGCACTGTGCACACAGTAGACCTATCACGGATTCCACTCCGCTGCAATCCTGCAAGCTTCAAGCTGCAGCCTGGGATCCGAAGATGTTCTGGAAGGCACACCGCAAGTTCAGGCCCTTCATCAGGGTCGTCCCAGAGCACGACAAAACTTCCGTCACCTTTGTCCTGAAACAGCAGCAGCCACAAGTGGCCACAAACATCCACAAACATCCACAAACATCCAGACACTTCTCGAAACATTTCGATTGGCGAAACAGCAACACCGGGTCCTGCACAACAGTCGCATTGTACCACTCGTAATCTTCTTCAAAAAGTGCTACCACCAGGTCTCCTGAAGCAAGACAAGGGGTAAGATGGCAACGGACATAGAAGAATTGTGAGAAAAGATTCCGGAAGACAGCTGATATATCTGATATTAGCTGATGTCTGGTCGCGCCTGGCTTGTACGACAGGCGAAGCACTCTCAGATCTTCCAAATCGCAAATTGCTAACTCAGGCCACCCATCAGGATCATCCCAACGGATTTGGACAGTGCCGTTCTGGAAGTCCTCTCAGCTGCATCTGCAAGGTATCGGAATAAGTCTGTCAATCATTTGGCGATCTGCGACACACAAGCCAACTTTCAGTCCTTCTCCACAGTTGCAGTGTACCAATTCAGATCCTCTTCCCAAAGTGCCTCAACTCGTTTTCCCCTTCCGATGCAGCTTGAAGCTGTGAACCAGCGCCGCACATCTCGCATCAATCTCTTCCTTGGCTTTCAAAATTGCACATCACAGAAGAGCTCCAAGACAGTACGGTGACAAGAAAGGATGCGGCAAAGGATGAAAGGCAGGAGAAGAGAATATAAGAGGTCTAGAGATGCTAGATACATAGATGGAGACCAAGGGAGATAGCTTGGCCTATATAATATGCACTTCGATGCACCGGGCGTAGAGATTTTGCAGTGTCACAGCTAAACAACCTACATTTTGAGAGCCACGGCCAGGTGTTTGCATCTTACAAGGCTTCCGTTGCAGTTACACTTCACCATTGTTCACCCATTACCCATTTCTGGCCAGGATTCTTTGAGGATCTCGTGAGTCGTGTAGTGAATTGCAAGCTGCTTAAGCTTGGCATCAAAAGGAACGACAAAAGTGTTGTGAGAGCCGTGAGAGGCAACAAGGTCAACCCTCGCCGAGAAGGGAGCCATTTGCGTCTCATGTCGCTCCGTGATCTCCATGATGCCGCAGCAAAGTGCCACCGAGGGGCCAAAAAGAACTCACAACCAGTGTCAACTAATGACAATTCACATCAATCAACTGCCTGCTGATTTTACCTAAACAAGCCAACCATTCTGTAGATATCTTGTGTAGTCAGAAACACTCGAATGCGCGAGGCTGGGGTAAGGTGCATCGTAGACAGTGCTGATTGGCTTAGGTCACAAATGTGCCGACTCTTCAGATTGCCACAGTGTGGTCTACTCTCAGATTGGAGTACATTGAACATCATCAAACTCTATCTGTCAATCAAGAGCGGAAAGGGGCTTCTGGTCGTCATACATTCAAAATGCGCACAACATCATTCTATCTGGCATGAGTTTGAAGCTTTAAGAGCCTTGCAAGTCATGCATCGGAAATTCTATGCAAAGGATATACAAACACCTAATTCAGATAATTTCTATCCATGACGTGCATGACATTTTGTGTTGCATATCAATGATGTGCCTTTGGTGCAGCCCCCAAATCTTCCGAATCTTCGGAATCTTCCATGTCTTCGAAGCCAACAAGGAAGACTTTCTCAACGCGGACGCAGAACCACCTGCAAAACCCAAACTTTCAAACATTGCATCCTTTGGTACCAAAACAAAACATGCTGTGTGAAGTTACGTGATTTCTATTGATTTGTGTCCTTCCCTGACAAGAGAGAGAGCGAGAGAGTATTTGTTTCAAGGATTGCCAAGGTCGGGCGTACTTCTCCATCGTTATCGGCGTGTACCTAAGAACAGAAGTGGCTTCCAAACAGGGACTGCAACAAGACTGAACGGATCAACGGCATCACTTATCCGCAGTGTCTTGGTCGTCAGTGACATCTGAGAGCAGAGCACGAAGTCTTCCTCGTCGTACAGCTGCTGGTCCCACTGCAAACAGAGCACGCACGGAAATCCCTGCTCAAACAATGACATAAAGCCAAAATCTAATAAGCAAAAACACGTGGACTATATTGAACTATTAACAACTCACTGAGGTCCTATGCCTCACCTATCAAAGTTACAGTATGTAATAGTATGTCATAGTCTATGACCCTAGTTGCTTGAAAAAATCAGATCAACTCACCCAAACTTGGCGCACCCCTCCCAGAGTTAAGCTGCCAGTGCCCCGGTTCAAGCCACTCCATGGACAGCACCTTGTGAACAGCAGCAAGGGATTTCATGCAGAGACACTGATGGTGCCAAATCTGTTGTGTCATGTTGTGTCTAGTTTGAAGGAAACATTGACATCTCGCTTTGCAGAGTAAGCTGTAGGCTGCATGGCAAAGACGTTGCGGATTTGAGTTGTGGCCTTTCAGTTCTTTTGTGAACATGGAAACTGCATGCTTACAGAACATTCCTCCACAGTCCAAGGCCCATGCGACCACAGAATCCCACAAGGACTGCGAGAGGCCTGACGCCATCAGCCAATAATTTACCGACCTGTTGCAATCAACTGCCTTAGAGATGCTTCCAAGATGCCCACGAATGACACATAATGGCACTTCGGCACTTCAGTGAAACGCAGCATTTGTTCCGCTTCTTTTGCAAACTTGAGAGCCGTTTTTCTAAACTTCCAGGTCCCGATCCCACCTTGAGGCAAAAGTGCTGGATAGGCCATTCCAATGATGCCGCGAGAAACAAACCCGCCCCTGCCATGTGACGGTCTACCATGCCACACCCTGCTACGCTTTGATGCAGTACTGCTCAATATTCCATGGCTCACTGGATTCAATGAAGCATTAGATGCTGTCGTCCAGTGTGGCTGCAATTTGCCAGTGTGACGGGATTGAAGTACACTCCGTGAGGAAATTGTTCTGCTCCTTCACCAGCGCTCCATTGTCGCAGGATTCCAGACTTCAAGTCGTATCTTCAGGCCACATTCTGAGGCCAAAACATATATTCCAGCAAAGCTAATGTGCCCAGCCTCACAGTGATCAAAAAAAAAACCTGTCCCGGTGTCTAGCAGCAATAAAATCAATGAGGATCAGGATAAGGAAGAAAATAAGGCTGCAACTGGAAGGCCTCCCATTTCGACCTGTACGCAGCGTTGTTACGAGTCTCTTTGGTCTTGTTCACCATGTTTTCAACCCTGAACATCCCTGGACCGGCTCTCACAAGTCTCACAAGGCCTCTGGTCCGTAACAAACGCGGCCTGTCCTTGGAACCCGCAGTTCGATTCAGGACCACGCTATGGTGCCCCATATTGCCCCATATTGCGCAGATATTATGAGTCCACAGGCTATTCTTAGGCCCCACTTATCTTGCTGAGCTCAAGACCAATTCGCACTGCCATAGCGAGCTTCTATTGGTCTGCCTTCGCAATCTCCAGTGTAGAAAGCACATCCAGCCACAGGGCGAGCTGGAATTGCGAAGGTCCTCAGACTCCAGACATCTCCAGACTGCAGCAATGTACAACAATATGTATCATTCATATTCATTCATGATATCCGATCACTATCAGTCACCAATCATTCGGTTTTAATCACTATATAAACATCAATTTATCAGCAGCTTCCCACTGGGGCACTTGCGAAGAGCCAGTGTCAACAATCACAGGGAAACTCTCAGTACCCACCATCACCTCATGCAGAAAACTACTGAGAAGTGTGGAAAACTTGCTGTTGCCTGGAGACTTCCACATGATCAAATTCACATGTGACATGTTTGTTGAGCTCGATGTTTTGCACACCTCAACAGCAAAATCGGACCAGGCAGAACCAGTGAGGCCACCTGTTTTCCGACAAAGCGAACATCTGGAGCTGGTCTACTATGTCCATACCATGTATACTGTTCAAACTTAGTAGTCTGACACTCTGCCATTTTGTGTGTGTGTGTGTGTGTGGGAAGGCCTTCTTGTGTGTCTACTTCAAAATTGGACTTGCTTCGACACCAGGTCTTAGAGTATGCGATAGTCAGCGTCGATTAAAATACAGCCAGCAAGACTGGTTGCAGCACGTGGCTCACGACGAGACTGTAGTCGAGGAAGCTTCTTGAGGTCTGGAAAGAACCCAGTTTCACGCAACACGACGCATCTCAACCCGACTCGATTGAACTCGGCTGGGTCCCAAGCCGAGCTTAGTGGGCCAAGAGTCTCTACGGTCCTGTCAAAACACGTCCAATGGCTGGTTTCGAAACTTGATGAACCATCAAAGGAGCATTCGAAGGAGCTTTCAATGGCTTTCAAAGGGTCCTCCGAATTTCGGACCTTGCGCGCGGCTCTTTGAAGTGCAACAAGCGCCTTGAAAGCAGAAAACGATGAAGGGATGAAGGACAATTAGTGTGGGCAACTCATTGCAAACACAAGACGTCGCAAGACTTGCCAGAATGCCAAAATATCCGTCTAAGAGCAAGTCAGGCTCGAAGTCGCATGACCTTAAACATTGAAGCATTGAAAGCACCGTCGGATATTGACTCTAGATGAGGGGACAGTGCGAAGATTACAAACACGGGCAGAGGATGGCAGAGGCGTATCATGCGTATTTTGATTATGAGTTTCATCCGACAAATACTTTGTGACAGTACTGCTATGCCGAGAGATTCGCCACCTTGGTTGTTCTGTTCCTTTTCTGTTCCCTTTCTGTTTGCGTTCTCAGGTCTCTGGCCCATGGCAAACATCTTCATCTCCAGCTACCCTTGACCTTGGTGTGCCATGACTGTTATGTTCTGATAAATTCGGCCAGATAATCAAACGGCCTTCCTCTGCACCGCAAATATCCGCAAAGCTTAGCTATTCGCCACAAACTGATCAGGAGTACCACATATCTGATCAGGAGGCCTTCCAGCAGGGTTGACAACAACAAGTCTGGTTGGCAATGAGTCCCCAGCTGCAGGTGCAGCATGTAAAATATTGTAAAATCATATCAATATCTTCCCAATTGCATCCTTTTGTTTTCATACGCCATATGCCAAGGTCCTCTTCACATCTGCCGACCAGCGAGAGTTCTCTTGTTCTCTCCGTCAACACACACACACACACCAAAGGTATGGAGAGACTGTACCAAGATGTACCAAGTACCAAACTGGTTCTGTAACTGTGCCAGGCTTGCTCATGTACTTGGAAAGTCTGCAGCTTGAAAACATATCAAAAACATTCAAAAACTCTAAAAACATAAAAAAAAAAACTCAGTGGCGCTTGCGTTTGCAATTTCTGGGTCCTTTGTTTGAGCAAAGCCTGATGGCCTTTTGAATGTGTTTCAGCGATGCTTCAGTACGCTTGCAGCACCCCCATCCACAATCTCCAGCATCCGTCCTTGGCACGATGGAGCTACGACCCGGCTTTCCATGGCTTCCCGTTCGTTTGTTTCCCCATTCTGACATGCCATGTCTACTCACTTGTTTACCGGCTTCCAAAAGGATTGTGATGTCTGAGGTTATGAGTATGACAGAATAAGACTGTCTTGCCTTGTGGATGTGTTCATCTTTTTGGAAGCTACAGTCGAGCTTCTCGCAATGTGGAGGGATGCCACCTGGTTCTGTATCTTCAAAGCTGGAAACACCATGACTGCCAAGGTCGTCCATCTTGCCACGAACAGCCCCGGGCATGGTGGAAATAGCAGAGACGAACTTCAAGAGTTTCAACCTTCCTGGGCGAACCTCTGACGGAAACAACTTGGGATGCTTGGGCTTTCTCTTTCTGTCCCTAGTCAGGAGAGAAAGCTCTGTGTGCGTAGGCTTTTTGAATGACTTGTCCAAAGCATCCATTGCCCAAATCATCACAACCCAATCTTCGATAGCCGCCTGTGGCTCCCTTCTGGAAGGGGTTGCAAGTTCACAGCTCTTTGAAAGGGCAAAGCGAGTTCGAAAGACGAAGGATAACTTGTCGTTCAAGGTGTGCACACTTAGAGTGGTGGCAATTGCTCTCTGCAGGTCCAGAGCTCGTTGCCTCACAAAGTCGTAACAAGTCTTTCGACACATCTTGCGATGAGCACACTGATCGATCTGATCGATCTGATCGATCTGATCGTGCGTTTGGGTCCGACAGAGAGATCGCATGATGATCAGCGTGCCCAGAGCTGCAACTGCCATAGGCAAGTCCCGGCAGGATAGAGCTTGAACGTACAAGCCTTCATGCAAATGGACCTTGGCACGTAATGCAAAGCCAGAATATTTTTTGGTCGATTGAATTAAATTGTCTGCATGTGTTGTGTACATTTACAATAACTAAGAATCATCAATATACCTTCTGCATCCCACGTATACAGCACAGTAGTGACATGAATGTGACATGACCACACATGGTGAAAGTCCAAAGCCATGCTCTGCTTGTGCTCTGCTTGTGCTCAGTTCACGACACATGGCCTGAAGCTTTCAGAGCCGACTTTTCTCGCTTGGGAACAAAGACTTCGCTCTGAAAGTGTCCCGCGACGCGGCAAACGTGGCAAACGCGGAGTGTCCGTCTTTTCCACTGTCGCATCGCTGGACTTCCTCCGGAGCGAAAGAATGCGACAAGGTTCACAATTGAAAGTTGATCACGAGCCTTTGGAGTTCTCTCGCCACTGGTCCGACTTGACTTTCTAACCAAACTGAAGTATCAAAGGGGCCTTGTTTATCTTGGGAGGGGGCAGCAAAACTGCTTGAAGGTCTTGTAGACAACTTAAACTTTAAACAATGGAACAATGGAACTGTGATGTTTAAAATCAGTGCAAAAAGAAATGGATTTGGGGTGTTACATTGACAAAACAAAGCAAGGCACTAGGGTCACTACCGCAAAAAGAAGGCAGGCCAAACGGCTAAACAGGGGTTGATGCGAAACCTTGTAAGTATCTATCAAGCTGAAAGCAGTCTGAAGAAATTTAAGCCGCAGTGCAACTAACTAAACGCTGCATAGTATATTGGTCTCTGAAAGACTGTTCAACTTTATATATATATATATAGATGGATATATATATATATATGTGTATGTATATATATATATATGGAACTGGCAGTAAGTTGCAAGAGCTAGGCCGAATAACAAGATGGAAGCAGCTTGCAGGAGTTGACAGTTTGGGGAGCAGCTTGCAACAGTTGTCCTGGCGTTAAATTGGTGTGACATTCACTGAACACGGTGTGACATTGTTGTCCACTTGTTGTCCACCTGGCCTCAGCATCCATTTCTCCAGTCGCTGCCGTTCTTGCAGCGGAAGGCGCTGGATCGCCTCTCTTCGGCGCAGTGGGCTCAGGCGTCTGAGCAATGCTTGGAGATCCGTGAGATCCGTCACGCCTCATCCGATTTCGAGGCCACACGATCTACACGGCCACGGACAAATGGCCGTAGAGATCCGTAGTATTTACATCTAGTTACTTGGCTTGCAGCGATGCCAGAATTATATGAGGTCAAGAGTCAAAATGTTACAGGTGGATTCCTAGAGTATGACGCCACATGCGGTCCCGTTGCAAATGTCGTTGGCTTGAAAATGATTGAAAGATCTTGAAAGCCTGTCTTCTGTCCAGCTATTGTAAACTTGCATCCATCCTCGATGAATGGCTTGGTGTCTTCTTACTGATAATGTGAAGCCTATGGCCTATGGGTCCTTAGCGGTCCCTGCAGTGTGTTATTTGATAAGCTCTTGTAGAGAGTCTTGGATGGATTGCAGCATACCTAACAGCCTAACGTTGACATTACTCAACTACTGAACTTTCCCTCTCTCAGTCCATGTCTCTGGCTTGGAAAGTATACTTTCTTCGGATTGTTTGGGTGTTCTCCAAGTCACTACAATTAGTTCGTATACTACAAGGATGCGCAGCACATCTCGCTGCGTTTCACGACCTTTTTGACCTTTACCGAACAACCAGCTGCTCACCGTGCTCACCCTGCGACCGGGAACTGTTTGCTGAGGCAGTGGCTGGATTCTGCATCTGGCAGCCACTGAAGCTTGCCAGCCATGGCAAAACCATTGCACAGCGAGCTGAAAGTATTCAGGATCATGTTGAACCTTGGCAATCTCGTTGGTTTGGTTGAAGAGAAATTCTCTGGGAAATACTTTCTAGATGTGAGTAGATGTTGCCTGTATGTCACATGTAGATGATGATATGGATTCCTGAAAATGTTCCCTGCATCTACTTCGTGTTCCTGAGTCCTTCCTCTTAGGTGCGGCCTTTAAAATATGAGCTGCCTGAACCGCGCTGAGTTCTAGGACTACACGGATGACATCGGATACATCACATGGTCGATATCGCCGATATCGTCGATATCGTTTAAGCTCAGCAGCTCTTGCAGCGTTCCACCGGCAGTGGGATGAGTGGCACAGGCCTGCTGCTGGAAGAGATCTTTGCACCTTGGCCGAGTGTCCAACCCATGGATAGCATGGATAGCATGGATAGCATAGTTTAAGCCATGCCACCACATTGCAGCACTGTGTAAACCATGTCACAGGATGCCAGGGGCCAAAATGGTCCAGGCTGGTCAAGCCATGTCCAGTGGTCCAGCCATGTCAAGTCACTCATCCAAAGACGTTGCTGTCAGAAGCAGGGCCGCTCCAGCCTGCATCCGGCTGTCAGAAGTCGAAAGTGTTGAGACCAGTGGCCAGACATGGAAAGCGCGTGAAACGCGGACAGCGCCTCCTTATCCATGGGAACGGAAGAAGCTGATTTCTTTTGTGTAGTATGACCTCAGAACAGCTCACGACCAGACATGCCCAGGGACAACCATGAGCATCCACGGAAGCGGACTGATGCTGGGATACAAGAAAGCTTTGAACTGCCTGTGCATCTGGGAGGCTTGAATCCTTCTTCAACATGAAGATATCTCTTTCTGGTCAGCTTCACCACCATCGCCAAACAAGCCACGCGTGCCAAACCTATGCCACCGACCAAGGCAGCTAGAGCTTCACTTGTAGCAGTGGTCCATCAATGCAAGCTTGAACCTATTGGAGCCTCCTTCCCGGCTCATAGATTTTGGCAAGTTACACCCCATGCAATGGCAGACCGAGGAAGAAACCTTGGCATTTGCTGTGACACTCAAACTCTCAAGGAGCAATCGAATTTGAACATAGTAATTATCTATAATTAATAATCATTCACTCACATCCAAGCACTTTCCAACTGCCCACGGGACCAGACAAGATTGTCTTGTGCATCTGCGGAACATGGTCGAGACGGTGGCGGCAGACATGAGTTTGGAGACGTTGGTACCAAGCGTCATTGCCTCATGGTGCCAACACTTGGAGAAAACACTGCCACCACTGCCATCTAAACATGTTTGAAACAAAAGTGCAAGCAGCTGCAAGCAAGCAGCGACAATTGGATTTGCTGCCGTGGCAGCCAAGGAAGTGTGTTTGAGAGCTCAGGCTGCAAAAAAGGTCATCGTGCAGAGATGCTCTTGAAAGATCAGGGAGGCAATGCCCACGTTGCCTACAGTAATATCCTGATGGGATTAATTAGGCACAGCATCAGAAAACTCCAAGTTTGCGTGAATTGGCTTCAGAAATAGTGTTGCTATGTATGCTATGTGTTGCTGGTTCCACCAAACCCCGGAAGCCTCTTATGGACATGTGGTGAGCCTTGGAGCAGGAAGATCAGGAAGGAAGGGAGCAAAGAATTTGAGTGCAGTCATGGGCAAAGGATGGCAAAGGCTCAAGAAACCTCAAGAATCTATTTGTGCCCCAAGGACCACCGAAAGAAAACATTGCAACCGGCTCCAAGCTGCGCACGATTCAGCTCCCTCATACAGGCAACGAAGAGACGCTTTGTTCTCCTTTTTCAGTGTGCAAAAGTCAAACTTGTTTCATGCAGTTTTATCATGTGTTTTTTTATCATGTTTTATCAGTGTGAGGCTTGGCATTTTAACATACTTGATCAACAAAGTCATGGGTTACACATTTGAAAATGTTCAGGACTTGGGTATAACAAGCTCAGAGTTGGGTACTGCATTTCCGCTAGACCACCAGATTGTCTGTAGCTGCGAGCCGAGAAAACCACAGAAAACACAGTGGGTTTCGGTTGGAATTAGTCAGTGTCGTGAAGTGGAAGCCAAGTCTCGAACTAATTTAACTACTTCGAGGTATTCAAGAATATTCAAGGTAGGCAAACCGGCACCTGCCACACTAAAAAGAAACTGCGCTCAGTTTTGCTGCGTCGGCCGTACTGCTTGTCAGCAAGTTGAGAAGCAAAGGTCTCAGGAGTTTCGTCTGTTGCAACATCCAAAGATATGCAAAGCATCAGTACAGTGTTGAACTGTGGGTGTTCGTCAAAAAGCGTTGCTCGACCTAGTTGCCATCAGTTTTCTTCAGTTGATCCTACTTGTGCTTCTCAACAAAAGCTGGATGGTTTCACCACCATTGGGACTTTGTACAGGGCGGATGAGGCAAGAAATAGGACAAATAAATACAAATAAGAGATCGTGAAAGATCGTGAAAGATCTGCTTCTTGACGGCCGAGGCCTCACTTGCCCATCCTGCAATCTGAGGATTTGGGCCATCAGATTCATCAGTAGCTGACTAGATTCGGCCATACTGTTTGGATCGTCAGATTGGGAGCTTAAGCACAGGCTAGTCAGACTCTAGACGTAGTTTGCAATCTTGGCATGGCTGATCCAACCATATCGTACCATGCCTACGTGTTGAAGTCATTCTACTGTTTCAGAGATTGCCCACTTCAACAAAGTTTACAGTGTCACACGGGAAAGTACCAAAAGCCTCACCTTTGTCCAAATAAAATCCATTTGTCTGCCTGACCACCCTCGCGATATCGGTGATTCGATCTCGCATTGCCTGCAGCTCCACTGCTTCAATGCATCGATGAATGGGATTGGTAACTGATTGGTACTTTTTCAACTGCGACATTTTTGGGTCTCAGATGTGGCTTCACTACATGGACCTCCTGCCTGATCAATTGGAGGCCCTTTCCCACGCTCATGCATCTCAAGATGCCTCGGCTTCAAGACTTCTGTTTGGACAACCTAATAAACAAACCTTGGTGACCTTGGCTCCGGTTGAAGCACTCAAGGCAGTGCGATCATGCATACAGTGCATACAGTATGCATTCAAAAATCGGCAGCAAGATGCATTCTTCCACTGATTCCTTGCAGGCAAGTCTCTTGATGATTTGATGAGATCTGTACCAGCCAATACCAGTGTTTCCTGACTGGCAAGGCACAAACTGTCACTTTAGTCTTTCCAGAGGAAAAAGTGGAGGTTGCCCCCTTTCCCCCGCGTTGACAACACCCAGAAGAGCATTTGTTGCATTCAAGAAAGAACTACCATTGTTTTTCGCAGCCCATATACATGATTTTCATTGATTTTCTGCGGTTTTCTTGTCTCTTCTTTTGCGACCTGTCAAGTTGGTCTGTGGGAACTGTGGTGGGAATCTCGTCAGAAATCTTCAATGGAGGGCACCACGTTTTTGGTCTTGGAGGATCGAGAACCGCAAGAACCGTTCAGGTCTATAGGTTCTATGCCATAGACTATGCAAGTAGCCCACAGCACAGGAAATCAACCTGGGAATCGCATCGAACCTCTTTCAAAAACGCTATGAAAACCCCAGAGGGCCAATGGCTCTCAAAATCCCCACCGTTTTATCACCTGCCACCAATCTGGCAAGTGGCGCTTCAACTCCATGCGCAGGCTTTTTTTTGGATCGAGGATCATACCTTTTTCCTGATGAGAGTCGGGAGGACTGCAAATGTGGCCCCAATGGCTTGATGCGTTGAAATGGTCAGTAAAAACAATGCACAAACTGCGCTACCAGACTTCGAAAGAAACAAAATGTGTATAGATTATTATAGACTTGATTTATGAATGTTGATCTTTGACATCAATCACTCTACAAGTGGCCATATATGGCTGCGACCAGACCTCTTGGGCTCGTCTGGCACGTTCGGCTGCTTTGCGAGCTGCTACTTTAGATTCCTGCTGCAGCATCTGCAACATGCAACATCGAATGACACAGGAGCGACCTGATCATGAGCTGTTTTGTTGTTCTTTTAAGGTTCAAGCAGGCCAAGATCAGTCTTATGAGGCAAACTGTTTGCCAGCTAATAGATAGGGAGTAAGGCTCAGACACGATATGCAACGCTGCGTTTGACTCCATAGGGAACCATTGGATACCTTTGCTTGGGAAGTTGCAAAACATCAAGCCTTATGATCAGCAGTCAGCGTACCATATCTGTCTGTAGGTACGGGCACGAATATGCTGGCTGGATTTCCGAGGTGTGAGATACGTGCCAGTGAAATGCTGTGAATTGCAAGAGACGAACACGTGCTGATGTCAGCATATGTCAGGATGGTGACGCCCTGTGCAGCTTGGTTGAGCTGGACATAGCTGGACCAAGCTACGGCGCGAATTGGCTTCGGAGCACCAGCTGACCGCTGGGTCTCTTCCAACCACCAAAGGTTCTTACCTTCCGAGATCCGACCAGATCCGACCAGATCCGACCAGATCCGACCAGATCCGACCAGATCCGACCAGATCAGACCAGTGGATCTGAGACTCTCAACTTTTTCTGACATCGCCAAACGCATCGCATTTTGATTTGTTCAAAGGATCTCGTGATAAACTAAAATTCCTCGCATTTTTGAAGGGCTCACACGTTTTCACACCACAAAGCCTGCATTCCAATCTCCGCAAACAAGAGCGGTTTGAAAAGACCTCAGCGATCTGTTGCGATGATGTTTGGCTTGGGAACCAAGGACCAGAATGGACCAGAATGGACCAGACCAATCTGCAGGGAGTCTTTTGGCGCACAGGAAACCAGTCAGAATTCTCGCCATTTGGAAAGCAAGAGGGGCCGAAGTGCACAGCTACCGATCTGAGCAAACTGCCATGACCGACATCAGCCAAGGCCTTTGCTTGCCAGCATGTTGTTCGATATTGAGGCAATACTCAAGGCTTAGGGATGTGAAAGGCTCCGGACGTGCGTCCAGAACAAAACTGCGAACAGAATCAGCATTGGTGAAGCGCTTGAAGATGAAGATAAAGGTGTATGCAAGATGTAACTATTTCAAGAAAAATGATGCCACATTCCAATTCCTCTACGCAGCACTTGCGGAATCTAAGGAGATCTAAAGTAGCATGTGAGACTACAATAGATTACGTGCCCAATTGAGGGAGGTGCTGATGGTCGGGAGAATTTTCATGTCAGTGATGGTCAGGAAAGTCAAGAAAGTCGGGCTAGTGAAAATATCAGCGATGAGCTGTGATGCACCTCTTTGGCCAAAGCTCTTCCAACACGCCTGTGAGCGACGACATTCACAATTTCGAGCATTACATATCAATACCTACATCTTATCACCTAAGTGCCACCTAAGTGTCCAAGCATGACCAAGCTGTGTTTGCGATTGCTCGGGAAAGAGGATTGACCCCACCAATGTTTGCACGCAGTGATGGTGTGCACAAATAGCATGGCTCTGCACCTAAAAGGATGGAGCAGCAAGGCCATAGGACTCGAGGACAAGAAACTTACACCGATTTATGTTTGTTTTTGTTTGTTTCAGATGTTTAGTGCATTGAAGAAATTTGCAGAGCCTTTTGGCTACATTCAAGTGTGTCACTTAAAGACGCCCATGGCCCTGGGTTCGGGCCAGATCTGCGGGGAAAAAACATCATTTGCAAACCTGGCTGAACATGACTACAGTAGACGAGATTCATTTATTTGCACTTTGTGTATGGTGAAAGCATGTCGACTCACAGTTTCTACAATGGACTTGCTGGCACTGGATGTGTCCAATGCCTGGCCTGACACAGACTTTTTTCAGATTGCGTATATAATTCAGAAACGTTCGAAATGCATTTTCCTACCATATTGAGCCCAATCAGAAAAAACAATACCAGGGAATTTGGCTTCAAACCAAAAAGGTGGATTGCGGTGAGGGATCTGCATTGGGAGGCTGTGAGACTCGAATCAGAGAATTCTTATTCTGGTGAAACTCGGGTTAAAAAGAAGGTGATGTGCAGCGCCGCAGGCAAGTTAATACACAGTGCATCTGAAAAACCACTCAAAATGCTCAAAGATCTAATTACTCAAACTGCCTCGCTGCATTCAAGGCCACGAAGACCTTTCCCTCACATCTGATCAAACCTTAGAGAAGCGAAGTCAGCGAAGTCTGTGCAAATTATCATTGAAGCATTTGAACTACCTCGGCCGAAGAGTCTAATAAGCAATAGTACTACTGAGTACTGTACCAACACTTTCTGCAGCACGGCTTTGGGTATCTAACAGAATCTATACGTACAAAGTGTCTAACTATCTCGCTAACTATATATCTCTTACAAGCAACTCTGCAGCCATGGAGCACTTTGTTGCATGTATCATTCACTCTCTGCAAGCGGTCCTGAAAAGAAACCCACATGTACCAAAGGCAAAGCAAAGACTACACGAATTTGCTGGCAAGGGCGAAAATGTGTCTCCTGTCTTTCTTGTAAACAAGTCTTTGAAACTCTTTGAACTTCGTCCTGAATGCTCTCAGTATCCTGTGATGCGTCTTTGACAGCATCATCGTCATCCTTCCAGATTCAAAAGGACAAAGGTGCAAGTGACTTTACAACATCTCCAGGGTAGAAGTCAGGACATCATTCGGAACTACTGTACGTAGCCTGGAGTGTTAAGTTTGCAAAGCTGCCAGGGAATAGGCATGCAGGGCGATGCTGCTCCAATGCTGCACCATGCTGTGCTAGGCTGCGCAGCGAACAGCTCTGTTTCTCCAGCTGGCACGATAGCGTGAGACCTGCAGAGGCAGCCCAGCATGTGCCAATCCCGGAGCAGCTATTGAGCAGCCATCACACTTCCAGGACCTGCCGAAAAGCTGCGAGAAGATGGTGTGCAAGCGAGATGTTTCTGGATTTTTGGTGTCACCTGGAGATGTGCCCCGAGAGCTGCGCATCCCTGGTGTCCTTTAATCTCCCTTGGCCGGACCTGCATCTTTCCGTGCAAACCATCCAGAATTAAAGTATTGCCTCACCAGCCACATGAGACGCAAACTCTGACACAAGATACTTAGATACAAGTAGAATCAAGTAGATGTACGCCTAGATGTATGCCTAGATGCCTAGATGTACGCCTAGATGTACACCTAGATGTACGCCTAGATTTACATAGGATACTTGGATATACTTGGCATGTTCAGTTTCAACTGGTTCAAACTATGGCATTCGCAAGCAATGTACGTTGCCCAGACGTTGAATTACCGCTAGTCGGTAGATCCCTGTGGGTTCTCAAGAAAAAATCCAACAAGTCCCTGGCAAAGTGGTGAATACTGCTTGGCCACCAGCTTCACCACCTGGAGCGTTGCCCGGAGCACCGGCCAATCGGCCAGGGTCACAAATCAGTGTGCCTCCAATTGAGGTGGTAAAAAAACTCGTATAAATTTGCTACTACCGTTTTGGCCTTATCGTTTTTTTTCTTCCTTATCGTTTTACAGGCTTTCGGCATTCCATCACAATCAAGCAGACTTAAAAAGAGGTTGGTGTGCAAGTGGCAGCCATAAATGAAAGCATTGCACTTCTGCAGCTTCCATTGGGCCATGTATAGATACCTTTGCAGAAACACTGCATCTTGGAACAAATTCACTTTAGCTACGTGAGCTTAGAGAAGATCCTTAATTCTTGTCTTTGGGTCTGACCTGTTGAACGCAAGCAGAANAAATTCACTTTAGCTACGTGAGCTTAGAGAAGATCCTTAATTCTTGTCTTTGGGTCTGACCTGTTGAACGCAAGCAGAACCAGTTGGTGCCTTTTTTCCTATTGGTGAACATCAGTCATCAAGTTGGGGTGAACCTCCATTGCCGGATGAAGGTGTTTGAAGCTCGTTTTCGGGTTGATTTTGTTATCGTTTTTGTNGAACCTCCATTGCCGGATGAAGGTGTTTGAAGCTCGTTTTCGGGTTGATTTTGTTATCGTTTTTGTTATCGTTTTGTTATCGTTTTGTGTCACGTAGATAGATTCTCCCTATCCCTGGTCCATGAACATCTACTTGATCTACAGCATTCATTTTGCAAATGCTAGAAGCGCGCATAAATCCCATACAGTTAGAGTCATCAAAAATCCCATACAGTTAGAGTCTAATATATTCTATGATACTTAGGGTTATCGGTTTTTTTCTTCCTTATCGTTTTACAGTGAATGGGCTACATCCAGTACAAAAGGGGTACCTGCAATACTAAATCTAATTGACGGGGTTTTTTATTTCCTCAATTAAAACCAGTGAGTATCATGTAATATCATGTAATACCATGTATAGTCTCGTAATTTATACAAGTGTTTCATTTGTTTATCATTGAATATTAGTATCATGTATCATGAATCATTGATCAAGACCTATGAGCTTCTTAATCCCCTCTTCCAGCCTCCTGAGAAGTGATACCGCCCAGGACAGATGATGTAGTGTGTAGCTCACAACCGCCATACCGGACTACCTGACAGCATGACTGGCATGACTTTACCCAGACACAAAATCAGTTCCGTCATTGCTGGTGGTGTGACCTCCTCGACCATTTTGGGGTCTGGAGACACTTTGACCTGGCGATAGCAGCACCGGGCTCCACCCCACCTGTCTCTACCTTGCTGTCATCTGAATTTGTGGCAAAGGACTGCTCAAACCTCCTTACATCCTCTTACCCTCTTACAATGCTTCAAACAAAACTCTGGCCCCGCCTCATAGGTTGATAGCACTTGGCTAGCAAAGCCTGTTCTTGGCGCCCCATCAAACAACATCACTCTGCAGAAGATGGAAGCAGGAGAATTCAGAAAAACACTTGAAAACATGAATACTTTGGCAGCACGGTGTGCATTGAGCATGACCCACTGAAAATATCTTAAAATACTGCAGCCTTACCTCCTACCAAAAGAATCAGTGCCTTCTGGGAACTACTCAGGGCAGGTGTTGCAGAAAGTCACATAATGGAGCTACCTTTTAGGATGAGAAGAAGGGCCTGTGCTTGCATTTGCTTTTCGCATTTTGCTTTCAAATGCAAATTGAAGGCTTCAATGAAGAAACAGAGATTGTGCACAATAGGTTCAACGGGTGGATGGAGAAAGAGACAAAGTTGATGTGGAGCCCAGAAGGCGAACAGATGCAGAGAGAGAGAGAGAGCTCTTTCTGAGATCGATGGTTGGGGCAGGGAGGAGCGAAGAGACTGACCGGTTCTGTCCCGCTAAAGTCGCAAAGGGAAGAACATGTTTCTCGTCATGTTAAAAATGTTCAAGGAATCCAGCGGAGTGATCGCACTTCACTTTGCCACACATTCAGGAAAACAAATCAATAGTAAGCCTGTGAGTTTTGCTACATCTGCTGCCATAGCTGCTTCTGCATCACCGCCTTGGCAGGCATCAAATGCATCGGAGCACATCCAGCAATAATCCTTCCAATCGGCTAGACTTTCTTGCACCTCCCTTCCAGTCTCATGCCAGTGCAAACACGTCTCATGCATCTGCACACACGCCACACGTCGTTTTCACACTGCCAAGGCAATGAGAAGATCAATTGGCAAAGCGTTGCATTTCCGGCGCTGTCAGCATTGCTGGCAGCTCCAGCAGGTGAGCTTCTTCATCGAAGCCTCACAAAACATGTGGCAGCACTAATTCTGCTGCATTGACAACATTCCTGCCTAGCAACGAGCTTCCCGGCAGAAGGCTTGAGACTTGAAGAAAAAACCAACTCGATTGTAAATTGCAACAATCTTGGACCTAAGATGATCAAATCAAACCATCAAACACTCTTCGCTTCACTAGCAAGCGACTGGGAACAAGGGCACATTCAGGCCTCGCTTGATCTGCCGCCGGCACCGAACAGCCGGAACAGTTTTTTTTGCTGTCGTCTTTACGGTCAGCAGACATGTGCACTTTCAAGAGCAAAAGTCTGGTGACCATGTTGACATTGGTGACACTGCAAAGTATCATCGAAGGGGAAAATAAAAGCAACTACATGCAACAATCATCTTTGAGTGACAAAGTCTTTGGAAACCTGAAAACTAGACTCCAAACTGGCTTGCGCCTCTTGCAAGATCCAGGGGAGTAAAAAAGATCCCTGGTTGTTTGAAATGAAAGCTCCTGACCACGCATCTTAGTGCAACACTGACATCAAGGATTGCAGCTGCGATTCAGCCCTATGTGTAACAATTTCAGTTGTTCACGAAATATGTGCTGTCTATGCATGTATGTGATATACATATATATGTATATGTATATATATATATATAGTTTATCATTTCATATACCATTAATATTCTATGTGATATACCATTACTATACTATTCATTTTGCCTTTAGCAAAAAAGAAAACAAAAGACCAAAAAAACACAATATATTGAGACTCTTTGAGGAAAGGCCCATCGAGAAGAAAATCGAGAAAACAAAAGAAAAAACAATAGTTTCAGACTCTTTGGGGAAAGGCCCATGGAGAAAACCAAAAAAACCTCGAGAAAACAAAAAAAGTAAAAAGTATTTTGAGACTCTTTGGGGAAAGGCCCATGGAGGAAAAAAGACAAGGATTTGGAAGAAATGCTTCAGGAGGTGGGTGGCTAACATGTTTGCGAAATCCTTGGGTTTTTTGTTTTTTGGGTGTTTTTGTTTTTTATGATGTTTTTGTTCTTTTAGTTTTCTCACGGGAGCCTTCCTCATATTTCAATAGGGTACCCTTTCCTGATGCAGGTGTGGGGGGTTGAGCCAGCCAAGAGTCTCAGAATATGTTTTTTTGTGTTTCTTTGTTGTTTTGTTTTTTCAAGGACAAATCAAAAAAATTGTCTGCGTCCAGCTACTACCTATACAAAGACTGTATATATGCATGCTGCATACACATATATGCAGTGTATATATATATATGATGGATGGCAGCCCCCATTGATCCCACCAATGAATCTGAAACATATTGATCCCATCAATGAATCTGAAACGTATCAAAATGTGTTTTTTTTGGGGTCTGCCATATATATATATATATATACATATATTATTATACTCTACACTATTATATATGTTTTATATATTATATTATATTGTATTATATTATATTATATTATATTATATTATATTATATTATATTATACTATATTATATTATATTATATTATATTATATTATAGTATAGTATATTATATTATATTATATTATATCATATTATATTATATCATATTATATTATAATATAATATTATATTATATCATATTTTATTTATATTATATTATATTATATTACATTATATTATATTATATTATATTATATTGTATTATATTATATTATATTATATTATATTACACCAAAGCTACAATAGATGGCGCAGACCCCATTTCCCGGCCAGTGGGTAGATGGCACCGAGAATGCGCAAACGGAGCACGTTTTCAATTTCCGGAGGTGAAAAAAAAATCCAGGCATCTCGCTATTTTTTCTGCACACAACACCCAAAAAGTGCAGAATAGATGGCTCAACTGAAATTTGATCCCTGACAGCCACCAAGACTTGATTCCTGGTAAAGAAACAAAAAAAAGAGCGGGTAGATGGCTCAACTGCCAAATCTTCCCCGGGAACCATCAANAAGACTTGATTCCTGGTAAAGAAACAAAAAAAAGAGCGGGTAGATGGCTCAACTGCCAAATCTTCCCCGGGAACCATCAAGATCTCAATGTACCGAAGAAAAACGGAAAAACCAAATAGATGGCTC
>BGPT01001376.1:59769-75384 GCA_003297045.1 Symbiodinium sp. clade C Y103
GATAGTGGAAAGGTTCATACAACTATATCAATGCTATTAAGGTGCACATATATTTCAATATAGTCATTCCTGAATTGTGTGTATTTAAAATGATCCTTTGCCTCTTGACTCTGATGGATCTACTACATTGCATTCAATAAGGGTAACACAATTCACAAGGTAACTCTAAACAAAAAATATGGTTTTGCATGGGGATGGCATGGAGCTAGATTTCACCCAAGAGCTTCTTAATAAACACCTGACCTTCTGTTTTTTTTTGGCAATTTTTTGTCCATAATTGGGTGGAAAGTATGTGCTTAAAGGTGCAATCTGTTCATATCTGGATTATTTTTACTTAGGATTTACCAAAAAAATGCAATTTTCTGCCGCTCACAACAGGCCCCTCCCTATAATTTACCCAGATAGTTATATATATATATAATATATATTTTTTTTTTAGGGCTCTCATCCCTGAATATGTGGTTTTCCTCAAATGGAAATCATGTCTTGTTTATCCGAAAAAAGCGAGGGCTTCCTATCCGGGAGCTCCGATCACCTTCGCAGGGAGAGCAGCTCTGCCACAGCGGCAAGATGGGCCACCTCCCAGGTTGATGGTGTGGGCCTTAACGGGATTTTTTTTTTTGACGAGTACAATGGGTACATCACCTAGATAAATCATGATAAATCCCTATTAATGGACGGATGGCCATACCCCAATTTGATCCAATTTGCGAAACCTACCCAAGTTTTGACCGTGGCATGATTGCATGTCGTGGGAGTGGACAGGGTGTACAAGTCGTTGTAAGAAGGGCATGCGACCGGCCTCGGCTAGCTTCTGTGGCATGTTCAAGCGCGCTAGATTCGCTTGAGAGCGAAAGTCGTTCAGTGCCTGAGGCGAAATCACATATGTTGTCTAAATAACCCATTAATAGGAACTTAGCCATCACAGAACCCATTGATTGTGATACGACTGGCGCAACTGCGGAAATCTCTTGGTCCCGAGCACGACTCACACATCGGACCAAGGCCTCAGAGATCGCCATGGGGCAATGGGATGCAATTGGCCAATCATCAGAATCGGAGCTTCGCAGCTTTCCTTGTTCGATTCGATCCAAACATATCCAAACCAAGCTATGTAACCTGAAAAACCTCAAACCCCTCCGAAGTGCCCAGCCTTCTCTCGTGCCCCGGTGGTAGACAGAGTGGTAGACAGAGTGGGAAATTCCTGGCTTGGGCAGCAAGTGTGTGTGTGTGTGTGTGTTGATGAGCCAATGTGGAGAAGGTGTAGATACACTGTGCTAAAACGGGTAAACTGATGCAAAGCTATCCTTTGCACCGGTGTTGCATGATCGCAGTCGATTCTTTCATGTCTCCACTTTCCCAGGGCACCTTTTGGCTTTTGTTACCAAAGACATCCAAAGACTTACTTGACAAAGGGCACAGCCGCGATATAGCTGGCCAAAATTCAGACTCCAAGTTTATGCACAAATGTCAGAGTCCGCTATGAATCCTTAAAGGAACCATGTCACTGCAGTGATGTAGTGACCAGGGGGCATTCGGCAGAGCGAAGGCGTTGCTGTATCCCGAAGCCAGGATCGCGCAAAAGACTACCGCCCATGAATTACTCCTGTCCCAAACACCCAGTGTGTTCTGGACATCCAATCACTTAACTCAAGGCAGTTGCAAGAAAGTGATGGAATTCTGTACATCGGAGTTGAAAAATCTTCGGAAAGTCTCCACCGAACCCAGCTCAGCACCTCCTGGAGCCGTGTCAAGATTCTGTATACCTAACCCTGAAACCATGTTCACCGAATGTCAGAATGATTGGCATCCGATGCAACGAATCAAGCAAAAAGCAAAACTGGCCAAAGAAAATTGACCAAAGCAGATTGTCTCCCAAAAGCTTCTTGACATGGCCAGTTTTATATCCAACACTGATTTGTCTGTGTGTTTGTTGACAAGGCTACAAATGCCTCCTGCCAGTCCTCAAATCCCCACACCATCACCCCGTTGTTGCAATTTGTCCAAGTGTCATTCATCAGGCCCGCCAGTCAGTCACAATCTCATCCTGAGACAAAGCACAAGGCACACCTCGCAACCCCACACGCTGCATGGAGGCGCTAGCTGCATGACGATAGCTGCATCCAGGAGTCTCCATTGAGAAAGGCAATGTACTGGAGCACCGGCAGGAAAGGCAGCCCCAAGCACTGCAGGGACAAACTAACTGTGCGGTCACCAGGATCAAGAGAAGGTGCAGGTTTGACAACTCAAGAGTGCTAGGGGTCTGGAAAACTGGAAATTCCCAGCAAAGGAGCGCTTGGAAGGTGACTGAATGTACAGTAAGTCAAGTCTAGTCCGGTCATGGTTGACCACTTGCTTTGCCATGGGCACATGAACTTGCTGCTATCCAGCCTGAACCCAACCTCAGCTGTCTAGCAGCAATAACTCTGAAGTACCAACCCTGCTGCTTGCATGTGTCTCAGCTTGGCATGTGTTGCTTGACGACTGTCAAACTGCTGATCCTTCTGTTGACTGCAATCATCATCATCATCATCATCGTCATGGTCGTCATGGTCGTCATGGTCGTCATGGTCGTCATGGTCGTCATGGTCGTCATGGTCGTCATGGTCGTCATGGTCGTCATGGTCGTCGTCGTCGCCGCCGCTGCCGTCATCCTCGTCATCGTCCTCGTCATTGTGGTCGTCGTCGTCGTCGTCGTCATCATCACCATCATCATATTTTCATTATTCCTCCTCATCTTCTTCATGATCATCACCAAGGTCGTTATGACTTTGGTCAAGGATCTTATTGGGATTATGCCTATCACCTCCTTCCCTTTCTCAAGTTGACTCATGCTAAACTGCTAAGCCTTTTTGTCTTCGTCCCTCGTTGTTCACACGACCAGCAAGTACTCCCTTCACCCTAATATCAAACACTCCTCGAAAAACCATGGTTTGTTAGGGGATTTACACATATTTGGGACCATTAAAAAATGGGGGTGTGAAATATTAGTGGGATGGGATTAATCAGCCAAAATGGTCGATCCGGAAGGATATTCCAAGCGGCAATGCGTCACTGGCTTGCCAGGTGCTTCTGCCTGTAGGCTCTGCTGCTCGTGGATTTTATAACCCCTGTTACTGGATTGGCCATGAAGAAGAGTGTGTTCTTTCAAAAGAAAGTCGATAAATGGGTCATCATGGTTTTATAATGGTTTTGTACTCTTCCCCTTTGTGCTCGGCAGCACCGCACCTCCTCGTTGACCAAGCTCACTCCATCCTGCTGCACCAGCAACTTTGGCCCACGATCTTTGAAGAAGTTGATCACCGCCTTTGCCAAGGAATGACACCGTCTCTGTTTGAATAGCTGTAGAAATCCTTGAATATCATTTTGGAAAAAGTGTGAAAAAACTTGTCTTATAATGTCTTCTTCACGACTGAGCTTGCAACCTCCACTCCTGAACCCACAACTTCTGTGACCTGGCCCAGTGGTACTCTGAGTTCGCTCGTGAAATCAAGTGCCATGAGCACTGAAAGAATGGAAGAAATGAATCCAACTGGTCTTGTTCCGCGCATTCCAGCTCGCTTTTTTCAACCCGCAGGCCACAAAAGGTCTGGTCATTACAATGATGTTCCGCTCTGGCAGCTCCTTGCAATCAGTGTGCCAACAATTTTTGTTCCGGACTGAGGTCAATGTGTCACACATCGAACATCTTCTGCGCAGTCTGCTTGCCATGAGTTTCAACACCGCCATTGTTCCTCCAATCAAAGCCCAGGATTGTAAGGTGTTGTTGAAGAGCACAAAGAGAACTCCCTTTCGGATAAACTGCATCACTGCTAATCCTTCCGCGCAGACTGCCAATTTTGCGACGGCAATGCTGGCAGCCTTGACGAATTCAAGGTCGATGGAGGTCCTCCACAGGGCAAATGCAATGGGTGGACAAGCGTGAGCCAGTCTCACTAAATTTGATTTGAGGGGTTCAGGTACAGTTATAAGAACATATAATATAAACTGCTGCTACATACTCATGTTGTTACAGCATGTTTCAATCTGGTCTTCTGTCTTGTTGCAGTCATTGGTTGGTTCTCAAGTCTGGAGAGTTTTTTTTTTGCAAACAGTGTGATAATGCAAATGCACATGACATTTCCTGTACACTTGGCCACCACTCTCCAGAAAAGATGAGCCCTGTGTCCTGGGCGTATCGCCTCCACAGTCTTTCCGAGAAAATGTTGGCGATCCTGACAGCTGCACCGAAGATCTCCTCACAGCTCTCGTTCAGTGCATGGAGCCTCCCCGGTGGCACACTTTATGGCTTCTTCTCCAGTTCCCAGATCCGGATGGGCGAAGACCAGCTGAAAAACGACACGTTCCTGGTCACAATGGTTGAAGACTTCATGCTCAAAGGAATCATCAAAGAACAACAGCTTGCCATCCTCCCATGCATGCGTCACATTCGCAACCCGCAAAGTCGCGCACTCTTTCTGTGGACTTGCTGGAACCGAGAGCCTGGGTGTTGTGTAGGGTATGACCGAAACGGCAAGACTGTTTTTTTTCCGTACGACAACATCCTGACATCGAGATGAAAGTGTGGACTGTATTCCAGAAATCTCAGAAACATGGAATACCAACAAATGAAAATCATCAGTGATTGCCTGTCGCTCTAGGAATCATAAGCCACAATCTTGACAGAGGCATGAAGTTTGGTCTGCCTTGTTTGTTTGCAGGAATTCCCTTCAAAATTCAGAAGGATGAGTTTAAATTCCAAAGCTCAATGGCAGTTCAGGTAACCCCAAGTGCCACTTCAGCTGTGCATTGGTGGTTCCATAGTGAGGCTTTAGCCAAGCTCCCGCTGAGACTGATGAATAACCTGCTCGAATGAGCGGCATCCCCACGCCCTGCAGCTTGCGAAACAACGAACAGGCTCTTGGAGATTCCACTGCACAACGAATTCCTCCAGAATCTGTTCTGTGCCATAGAGCATTGATTTCAAAGCGACTCCATTGACCCCCACGATGCGAATGAATGCACTCTTGCTCGCGAATCATCTTTCCAGCATCTTTCAAGGCTTGGTATTCCTCTAAAAGTTCTGCTTTCGCAGCCCTTGTGGCGGTGTATGCTTGTTCCATCCAACTTGGGGTCCCCAACTCCCCGGCTTCCTTCGCTTCCTCAAGAGTGTGCCAGGGTTCGCTTCGAAGGCGCGGCACATAGCGTTTGGGAAATTGCCCTTCACTGCCGTAGCCGTTGCGGATCAAACCTTTTGACATGTCCTTTATGCGAGATCGAATGGCACTTGCAACCTCTGTTGGCATATCTTGGCTGCTGACTAAGACTTGCTTCAAGAAGTCCATGTGCTGCAGAACTTGCGGCACATCTACATTGGCATCTTGTAGCTTCAGGGAATGCTCAAAGACGTGCAAAGCTGAAATGTAGTCGTCTTTGCATTCCAATATCCTGGCTTCTTGCTGGTAGAGGATTGCAAGCCCTGCTTTTGGCAAGGGCAAAGCTTGAGCTTGGCGAACCCAATCCAGTGCTTCATCCAGTTGAAACAGGTTCGTAGCATCTGTGGCCAATGCAGAATAGGAGGCCACCATTTTCACCGGTGGCCAAGTGGCAAGTTGCTTCTGGTGTAGAGCGGCCCTGTGGTAGGCAGCTGCAGCTTTGTGTTCAGTAATTCGCGCATGGGCATCCCCCAAGGCATCCAGGAACTCAATCATTGTCTCTGGCCTATCCACAGCACCAGTCACTGGCCTTATAAAAGGATCACAATACTCTCTAACCTTGGAGATCTTAAAGTTCATTTGCTAAGTTCTGATGCTAGTGTTTCGTATCATCTATCTGTTCTTACCTCCGTATTTGTTTCCCCCTCGTGTGCAGCACCTGTAGTGTCCGTTTTGAAGGAGACATGGGCCCGAGAAAGCTGGCGCACAGCTGCCCGCCCCTTGCAACAACTCCTGCAAAACGGGATTTGGCAGATTGAAAAAAACTCAGAGCAAGTACAAGAACGAGAGAGAGAAGAAGAAGAAGAAGAAGAAGAAGAAGAAGAAGAAGAGGAAGAGGAAGAGGAAGAGGAAGAGGAAGAGGAAGAGGAAGAGGAAGAGGAGGAGGAAGAGGAAGAGGAGGAGGAGGAAGAGGAAGAGGAGGAAGAGGAGGAAGAGGAGGAAGAGGAGGAAGAGGAGGAAGAGGAGGAAGAGGAGGAAGAGGAGGAAGAGGAGGAAGAGGAGGAAGAGGAGGAAGAGGAGGAAGAGGAGGAAGAGGAAGAGGAAGAAGAGGAAGAGGAAGAGGAAGAGGAAGAGGAAGAAGAGGAAGAGGAAGAAGAGGAAGAGGAAGAAGAGGAAGAGGAAGAAGAGGAAGAGGAAGAGGAAGAGGAAGAGGAAGAGGAAGAGGAAGAGGAAGAGGAAGAGGAAGAGGAAGAGGAAGAGGAAGAGGAGGTGGTGTGTGTGTGTGTGTATATATATATATAGTCATTGTGTCTATATATATATATGTATATATATGTACATGAAAAAATGATGATGATGATGATGATGATGATGATGATGATGATGATGATGATGATGATGGTGGTGGTGATGATGATGATGATGATGATGACGTTCGTGACTTGTGGTGGCTCTGGTGGTGACTCTGGTGGTGGTTCTGGTGGTGATTCTTGCAGTGATTCTGGTGGTGATGCTGCTGATGCTGGTAATTTGTGTCGTGATTGGACCTGTAGTGGCCACTGATATGAATCACGAGCAACAGCAAGCAAAAGCAGCAACTGCGATCTCAATCACGAAAATGACAAAAAAAAAAACTGTCTGGGCGGTTTCGGCCAAACGCAGGCTTCAATTGCAGGCTTCCTATAATGGTCTACAATGTGTAATTACTGTGTAATTTTCAGTTCGGCACACATGGCACTGTGCCCGAGTCTGGGTGGCCAAGAAAACGCTGCGCGACCGAATTCCCACAGAGTGATTGGTGAAACCCAAGTTGGAGCATCAAAAACAAAGAACAGCAAGCAAACATGTTCTCAACTCTGTGAAAAAATGACACTTCGAACAAGAAACGTGGGGGGGCTAGGCAATACTCGCTTTGAGAAACGCCCAAACAAATGGGAGGCTCTCAACAGCTATTCTACCACAATAGTACGGAAGTAACAGCGGGATCCCATGCTCCTCCTGCAGGACTGCAAGGGCTTGAAGGGGCCAAGAATTGCCCAGTTTCTCCGCTGAATCTATGGCCCTTTGAGCTCTTTCTGTTGCTGAATGATCAGACTGCAAAACCTGCACGGTTACCACCCAAGAATCAGCTTAGCAACATCATTTAGCAGCAATTGATCAAGAGATATCAAGCAATTTTCATCATTTTCACCCCAGCGCCTTAGCCAGTTTCTGCCTCAATTCCTCATTCTCAGCAGCTGCTTCTGCATACAAATTGTACATCACTGCCACTGCGGCTGCAGCAGCTGCAACGAAGACTGAACGCCAACGCGAGATGAAGCCGTGGGATTCGTCGGATCCAGCCATGGACGTCTTCGTTTTTGGAGCCATGGCGGGAAAAACCAAAGACCCAGAGATGTCTCTGCGAAGGATCGAAGGAAAACCGTCAGTTTGAAGGTGATACTCTAGAAATGTCCATGGAAATCTGGAAGATCAACAGTATGGGCCAGAGTTCAGGATATCGCCTTCACACGCACCAAAGAAAGCTGCGGCATGGTTGTAGATGTGCAAGAATTCCAGACGGAACTATCTACTGCTCAAAAAAACTTTCAGTGACCCCACCTGCGGTTTTGCTTGTCTAAAGCCAGTTCAAACATTCCATGTCCACCTGTCATGCTTGATACTTCAGCTATCACAGCTTGGGCAATACAAGGGGCAGCACGCTAATTGGCTCAAGGTTTCCTCACTCAAGGAAAACCGTACATAAATCCCCTCTATGTTGCTAGGTTCGCAAAGAGCACCCTCGCATTGTGGCTATCCAATCGCAATATTCACCAAGCGGTGTAGAAGGGCACTCGACAGCGTGGGGACAGTGGAGACCCAGCCTGGTACATGAAACCACTGTGTCTGGGCGGCTCCACAATATCCCACTCAAAGAGGTCAGAGCTCGGAATCTCAGAGCAATTCATGGAACTCTCGCTGTGTTTCATCAACAGACTTGGCACGTAGGTGTTGTAGGTGTCAGGGATCTGACCAAAAAAAACAAAGTGTTATGTTAGAGCTTCACCTGCACTGTAAGTCGTGTATGCACTGTACATAAGTGTACAAATGTGTTTATATACACAAGTGCCTAAACATACTTGAACAAGCATGCGTAATACAAGCGCATTCAACTCTTTGCAAGGGCTTAGCACCTCACCTCAAGCAACTGGGAAGGCTTCTGAACAGGCCGCCGCAATTTGATCCAGTCTAGCAGCAAAGGCCTTGCAAGACCACGTCAGTTCATTTGGGTGTGTCTGAAAATGGGCGATACCCCAAAATGCCAATTTCAATATGGAAGATGATGATCAACCATCAAAGTGTGGGAAAAATGTGTTTTTGCGACAAGCCGATTTGTCACCGCGACTTCAGAAATCTGGGGTTGTCTGACCTGTTCTGGCATTGCCATTGGGAATCACTCATGCTGGTGGGAACCTACAATCATCTACTAATCTACTTGCTGGTCTTTAGCTCACAAAGAAAAGCTTGTCTTTGTTCATTGTCATGCCACCGTGTAGAAGAATGGCAGATTGTTTCCTGACTACTTGGAGAATCATTTCTGAATCCGTCAGTCTTCACCATTCTGTTTCAAAAGCTGAAACCTCAGAGGAACTGTCAGAGCCACAGCAAACGAGTTGTGCTAGCAGGCCAGCAGCACTCAGAGAGAGAGAGAGAGAGGGAGAGAGAGAGAGAGAGAGAGAGAAAAAAAAAAAAGTGTCTAGTTGAGCTAGTTGAGCCTAGCACTGGCAGACCTCTTATCTTGAACTGTCTGTTACTTGTCAACACATCAGTCTCAAACTGAGTCAAGTCACCTTTCTGTGTCCACAGAATCTTCCTGCCGACTGACCCGGTAGCGCAGTGTCCAGCTATAGTCCTGGCAGCTAACGTAGAGCTGCCCCGGGAGGACGCGGTATTTCTTCAGGCGGACACAAATGCTGTGACAGGGCAAAACACAATTTGAGGAAATCCAGAACCCTACAAATCAAACTTAGATTGTTGAGAATGTTCAGGGCAAAAGTTGCCATACAGTCTCCTTGATAAACAGAAAGAAATCACCAGGTTCCGCCTCGGAGAACAAAATTACAGTATGTTTCTGCAGACTCTGCTCGATGTCAGAAATTGACCGAAGTGTTGCAGCAAGGTCACTCCAAATCCACTTCCATCATTAAATAAAGGTATCAAGGCGTCCTGGGCCATGGAGCCATGGGCATGGGGCAACGCAGCTCATTTAAAAGATCTGACGACTCGTAACAGCATGGAGGCCCTCAAGTTGTGAAGCTGTGAAACCTTTCAACTAAACTTTCAATACCTGTCATAAGTTCTGTCGACAGCAAAATGCAGTGTGATGCAAGCCTTGCCTCTGCCATGGTTGGCACAGGCACCACAGGCACCGGCAGCGGTGCCGGTGGTGCTGGTGGTGCAGGCGGATGAAGACTCGATGGTTCGGGGGTTTCACTTTCTTCGACTTCGGAGACCTGGAGCCGCTGGAGCCGACTTTCCACCAAGCCATGGACTAATTAGTTGAATCCTCGTGTTTATTGGTTATCAAAGCAAGTTTAGTTAGCAAATTGTCCAGTTACGTGCCAATGTCTATGATCACTTTTCACATCATCATGTCAACCACACGAGTAGCAAGAGTAGTTGGGAAGTGGAATAATATTTGATCACAGTAACAGTCCAGGAGCGGAGTTTGCGCGTGGATGGAACTGCGCGAATCACTGTGTTCCATAAGGGTCGCCAAGGGACGCGACTGTGTTTCCGCAGTTGCGGGTTTCGGTCTGCACAGGAAAGTCTTACTTATGTTGCGACGCCCCTGCTATGCGGGACTACAGCTGGAGGTTGCTAAACGCTACAGCAGCTGTGAACATGATAGATTTTGGTCATCGTGTGACTTTCGTGCTAGGGGGACAGCAGCTGTGGGTTCATAAACGCATTGCAATTGCTGCGAAGAGACGAATTGAGTTGCAGAAGAGGTAGCTCAGAGAAGAACTAGCTCACTCATTCATTCAGACACTCACGCATTCACTCACTCATTCAGTCACTCATTCATTCACTCACTCATTCAGTCGTTCAATCATTCATTCAATCTGTTATTTCGTTTTCTTGCATTCCAAAAATTTTCCTACAGGCCATTGATTTCTTTTTTGCCATTGCTCTTTTTCGAAACTTCCACCCAGGCACGGCCAGGCACAACTGGTATCGTTCTATCCCCATTATAAATCATCATCAATCCCTTAAGCAACCATTCAATATCCAACATACCTAACAGATTTTAACCTATCCTCCAGTTCTTGATGCGCAAAGTCCAGGAGTCCAGGCATCAATCGCCTCCGTTTGCTCCGCATCTGTCTGATCTCCTTGCAGCTGCAGAGTGTGAAAGCACTGAAATGGCCACAAAAAATCTGAGGCCATCCAAGGCCTATCACTGTTGACTTCCAACTCCTTGATGTATATGTTTGTATATATATATATGCAATACTATAATATATGTTAGCTGAACATTCTCACCAATGACTAGCTGAACATTTTCACCAATGACTGCAGTTGTTGGCAAGCTGTTCTCTGCTTCAAGGAAAAAGTGTTCCAGAAGACTCTTTTTGGCCACACAAATACCTCAATGGGTTTGAGCAGCGGAGCACTTCACATCAACCAAAACGTCCTCCACCTGAAATATGGAGGAATGATCCCAGATCCTGCCAGAAAATGAAGAGATTGCTGAAAGAACATGTGTTGCACTTGCAAGGCTCCGGCCTTCAAATAGAAAAACATATTTTGAAGTAATGGCTACTCGACTTCACGGTCACTTTTAGTGGTCGACGCCGGCCGGCTTTGGACCAATTTGGATTGGTCGACCCAAGTTCTTTCGCACAGATTCTCACACCACAAAGAGTGGAGCGGCAAAGGCTGCAAAATTCTGGTACCACCATGGATTCGGATGCCAGTTTTTGTCGCCTCCTCTTTATTTCTGATCCAGCGCGGGAAAGCAGACACCTCACGCATGACCTCCAGTTTCGATGCACCGTTCCAGCGAGCTGCGTACATGTGTGGAAAGTGTCTTGCAAAGACTGGAGCGAGCTGCTTCATAATTTCACAACTTGGTCGATGTTGCGGTGATGGAAAATCAACCCTGTGTGCCTCTCTATGGAATTGAACACTGCACAAAGGCGTTCACCCTTCCTGGGTCAAAAAATCCACAATATCTGAATGACCTCTTTCGAATGAGATCAACAAAGCACCCTCCAAGCCAGAAAATCCTCCGCGAAGGTCAATTGGTTTATTCAATACTTCCTCTTTCTCCAAACATGCTCCAGTGGGCTGCAGGTGCTTCACAACATGAAGGTGACCTTGTGCTGCTGCCAAACACAAAGGGCACCAGCCCTCCAGGGTCAAGGCATGGGGATCTGCTCCATGCTGCAGCAATAGATCAACCAGCTCCAAATGCCCAGCCTCAGCTGCAAGATGAATTGCCTGGAATTTCAGCTCAGGGTCGCAGGTGTCAACCGCTGCCATAGATCTAAGTTCCTTTTGCACAGCGGGAACATCGCCAAGAAACGCAGCTTGCAAAATCGGCTGATCCAGCCAACGGACGAACAAATTCAGAGCTATAGAAAGTCTGGGGGCGCTCCCAAACCACACTGGGTCGACTTCGTGCAAGAGATTGGTGGGAAAAATCACCAAAAGTCCTGGCTGGGGTTCGATTTCAATAGCCCTTCCTCCTTCGTAGAAGCGAAGCTTGGCCGCTGGTGGTTGATGGGCTTCTGATGTCTGACTGCCTTGGTGAGGGTAGTAGATCACAGAGGCAGCCCTGGAGAGCAAGGCTGGACCATGTTCATGGAGCTGGTTGTAGTGGCCAGGTCGATTGACGTTAACCCAGAGATGTTCAACTTGGCAGCCAATGGCTAGTTGTGAGCGCTCCAAGTTTCCTGGAGCTAAACCTCTCTTTGTTTTGAAAAGAAAGCTACACAGTGGTTGCCTCAACAAGGAAATTAGCCTGCCCAGTGCCGGATGAGACGAAACCCTCAAGTTCTCACTCTGAAATCCGCCGACGTTACTCAGACTTCTTCCTGGTCCATCCTCCAGCAACAGGCAGAAATCAGCCAAGTGCCTGGCCATCTCCAAGTCCTTGAGCTCCACCGACAGGACGGAGTTGCTGACCCAACGATTCTCTGAACATTCAGCTGATTTAGTAGCTGATTCAACAGCTGATTCAGCTGACCATTGAGGTAATTCCGGTAGCTCCACTAGCTCCGGTCGGGCTCTTCTGGAAAGCCTTGGATGTGGGCCCTTTCCAAACAGAAAGACCTGCCAGGTCCTTTCGGTGAGCGATAAGGCGCAAGCCACCAGGCATCTGAGATACTGTCGCTTCAGCGTCATCGAAAACAGACCCAGCGGGCTTTGAAACACAGGGAGGCTGTCGTAAAACACCTGTTGCAAGCATATTGACTTAATGATGTTCGTACTGTATACCTGTTCAACAAAAAACACCCTGACATGTAAAGAGGTGTCATTGTCTTTCGTGTTTGCTTTGAGGCACAAGGCCAAGCGTAATCAAGTCCACTCAAATCACTCCTTCCTGCTCCTCCGTGGAATGAGTTGTTAGTAGCATCACATCGTGGTGAAGGCATACGTGATGTAGTATCACGCTTTTATATAGGTAGATACATACCACGTGCAAATATGTATCAAATACATTCTGGTTTCAATGCAGTGCTAGCTGGGCAGGGCACAATAAGTTTGACTTAAATGTTGTTTTTTGTTACTTGGATTTTCTTTGGAAGATATTTGTTAGTTGATGTCCAAAAATCCCTCTATGCCTGACTCTGTTTCATGGCATTTGCTACCCTTGGGGCTTGAAAGCCAGCCTTTTCGTGGCTTGAGCGAATGTGAAACAATAGGTTCCAGTTTCCGGCCATATCGGCCCAAAATGTGAATCACGGGCAAAGATGCTAGTCCAATTCATCTAAACAAGTCCTATTTAGCCATAGAGGCTCCGAAACTAGTTTCAGTCCACACTAATATCAAATCAGGCCGTCTAGCCCCAGCAGAGCATTTCCCTTTCCACTGAATATACTGGAGGCTCGACTCGCTTCCTTCATTTGGCTATCCTTTAGTGGGACAAATACCAAGAGGTATGTGGCTTGTTGAAGGGAGTGAAACAATATGCACGCACCATAAACACGACACAAAGCCCAAGAAAGATGGGAACTCCCAAAAATCGCATCCCCCAAATCGCTCTCCACTCCCGCAGTATCCCCGCAGTCATGAAGTTTGGAAAGTCCCCAGCTCACCAGGGAGCCTGTAGCACCTTCAACTGCCTGGCTGACCAGTGGCCGCCTTGTGAGAAAACACCTGTACTGCCTGTACAAAGGTTTACACTAGGTATCTCCGCGGTATCTCCTGGAAAAATAAAGGAGTTGCAGCTCCATATGTTCAGATGGGAAGCGGCGACGGACAAAAACCCATGAGGAACTTGTCCATGCACCTTGACTCCAGAAGCAGCACCGCTGGCTGCGGAAGATGTGAAGTTGGAGAGCGCACCCTGTCACGAACAATGCGAAGACTGTGCGGCATCTGGCAAGTCAAACAAGAAGCTCGGCACATGGGTTTCATTCCCCAATCCGTTTTAGCTTTGGTGAAATGGTGATTTCATTAGTTGGGATATATCCTGATTTAATCCCATTGATCAGGATATATCATATCCTCATCGGATGAAATCTGCCATGAAAAATGAACTTCCCGACCAAATGGCCATGATGACTTCTAAGCTCACGGCCGTGACCGTATCAAATGGGCCACTGGATGTGGGAGGATCATATGGAGCTCCAAATAAGGCCGCATAGATCGCATCCTGATTCAATCACACAGCTGTGTCTGAGAACAGGGCATTCCCCAAAAACTAACCATTCAATATCATTCCAATCTATTCCAATATCATTCCAATATCATTCAGTATCATTCAATATCATTCGATATCATTCAATAAGAAAAATGATGATAAATGATAAACCAATGGATTTTAAGTTGTCCTATTTGCTGACAAACCCACACAGTTGCGAACAAACTTGAGGCCCAGGGGTAAGGTACGAGGTAAGGGACGAAAGCTAGCTTGGCAGGGAGCTTGGCATGAAAATACAAAGGGCGGAGCGCAGCTGCGCAGCTTTTTCGTCAAAATGGACGAGCGGCTCTGAAGCTGGGGCATGTTGGTAAGGCGAACATCTAGACCTACCTATTGAGGCAATGTATGTTGGAGGGGACGGGGATGAGAACAGATTTTATTATGTACTGTTGCATGAAGAGGATGAGGAAATTCAGCATAGCCAACATGATGACCAGCGATTGGGGAAGATTCAAAGGCCCACCTTCGGCATCGGAGTGGACTTTTGGAAGCGAGAAAATTTAACGAAGTGCAAAACCAAAGTTGAGGGTGAGAGATATAGGGTGGCGAAATGCTGACGATGTGTCCGGGGGGGATCGAGCCATGGCCAAACTACTTGTGAACCAACCAAGGGGGTAGTTAACTGAGAAGTCTCTTGCAATTGGAGATTCCAGCCCCCCCCAATACCTTGCTAAAGCAAGAGGGACTTCAGCTCGTGATCAGCTCATGCGCCAGATCGGTGGAACTATGGCCCACATGGCCAAGTACCAGTTGAGGCAAACGAGCAGCTCTGCTGCAGTACGAGGTTCAAAACTGACATCCCAATAATACCCATTATATCCCCGATTATACCTGCTACATACCCGCTATACCCATATGATCCCATATGGCTATATGGTGGACATGTGGTGAACCATGGAGAAAACACATCAAGCTGCTGCCTTCACAGCAAGGAAAACCAGGGACCGAGAAGATGCCCGGCTCTTCTCATCTCCTGGCAGTCCCGGCACGGCCTCCGCGGCGAGTGTTGGATCTTTCCAAACCTCTTGTTTCAAAGGCAAACAAAATACAATCTGGTCACTGAAAATGGTTTACCCCTTGTCCGAAAATGAACAGGCCTCCTTTGTTTCCAACCTAAAAGCATGGTGATCTTCGAAGAATTGCAACAAAAATCAGCAGAATATGTATTTTATTGTATTGTGATCCTCTTGCCCTTTGCCCAATGCTCCATCAACGGTCTAGGTCTAGTAGCTTTCAACAACGCCTGGCGGCGGACATTGATACGAGGCGGCTGTATTCCACTCGGCGGAACGAAGCTTTGGCAGACCTGCTCCAGTGCCGCACACGTTCCACTATTTCTGCTTACACGTGGCGTAGCAGCAAAAAAGTGGATAGTACTGACGGGATCTCAGGCCCTCACAACAAGCACACATATAAATCATATAATCATATGGACATATAGTATATATATATATATATATATATGCGTTGGGGGCCCTCCACGGCGAAGCCAAAGTTAGCTCCTTTTCTGGCCCCAAAAACCCGGGTCAGTCTTGCTGTTATGCTGCGCCACGGGTGCAGACGCCC
>BGPT01001376.1:75405-104956 GCA_003297045.1 Symbiodinium sp. clade C Y103
GTGCAGACGCCCCGGCCCAACTCCATGTGCAAATGCTTAATCAAGAAGGGGGCAACGGCTCAGGTAATAAGCGGCAATCTTGGCAGACACGCTTCTATACTGTGGTGGGACGTCCTTCCTTGAAGGTCATTTGGTTCGATGACGTGCTTCTACATGTNCTCAGGTAATAAGCGGCAATCTTGGCAGACACGCTTCTATACTGTGGTGGGACGTCCTTCCTTGAAGGTCATTTGGTTCGATGACGTGCTTCTACATGTCCGACAGGCCACCGCATGCACTTCCAGTGGCAGGGTATAGCAAGCGGTGGCCCACGGTGGCCCCCCATATATATGGGTCCTGTATGGGTTCGAACCCGTTGCGGCATGGATAGGCACCGGCAACCAAAAAAAGAAACAATGGAGAGGAGCCATTTTCCTTGTAAATTACAGTAGCGGGCCCGCCCCGCCCTTGAAAAACGTGGGAATTTCCAGAGGCGCAAAGCGCGATCCCTTGTAAATTNGGCCCGCCCCGCCCTTGAAAAACGTGGGAATTTCCAGAGGCGCAAAGCGCGATCCCTTGTAAATTACAGTAGCGGGCCCACGGCGGGCCCGGCGCGGGCGTAAAACGTGGAAATTTGATGCATTTTGTCGAAAACAGGAAATGGTCCCGCCGCCGGCGGGCCCGCCTACTGTTGAGCGGGCCCGCAGACCCCGTTTGGACTTTATAATATTATAACATTCGGGGAAGCGGGGAACCCCAAGCCATCCTGGGTCTAGCGTTGTATCCACGGCCTCGTCCCAAACGAGGTCTGGACAGGAGCTTTTGCCTTCTCTGCTCCCTGCTTCATCCGCGTCTCTTTTCCCGGTCTCTGTTCCAACCCGTGTGCCCGTGCTGCCAANAAACGAGGTCTGGACAGGAGCTTTTGCCTTCTCTGCTCCCTGCTTCATCCGCGTCTCTTTTCCCGGTCTCTGTTCCAACCCGTGTGCCCGTGCTGCCAACATCCACGGCTTCGTTCCAAACGAAGTCTCTCAGATTGAGTGCGCGCAAGGCGGCTCTGAAAATGGAGCGTCAAAATCAAGGAAAAATGGCTTCTTTGAANCATCCTCTTTCCCCTTTCCAGCGCACTTTTTGTGCCCGGGTCAAGGTGCCTATTGTCAAGAAAGGCTTTACAGAGGTCCTCAAGCGCTTGAGACCATACTTCAGGCTACCCTCTCACGTTGGAGGAGCCCGGGGTGGCGGAGGGAAGCTCAAAGCTGCGGATGGCCAGGAGTTCTTGCATGCTCCCCCCCGTCACAAAAATACATGCACTACACTCCAAGGCCCATCCTCTTTCCCCTTTCCAGCGCACTTTTTGTGCCCGGGTCAAGGTGCCTATTGTCAAGAAAGGCTTTACAGAGGTCCTCAAGCGCTTGAGACCATACNCATCCTCTTTCCCCTTTCCAGCGCACTTTTTGTGCCCGGGTCAAGGTGCCTATTGTCAAGAAAGGCTTTACAGAGGTCCTCAAGCGCTTGAGACCATACCTCAGGCTACCCTCTCACTCCACCCCCTCCACGCGTCCCAACCCGGCAGCCTTAAAGCAGCGCTGGGCTGCGCGGATTCGGGAGATGGAGTCCATTGGGAGCTGTAAAGCTGCTAACTCCTGGGTAGCCTGATCAACATAAAGTTGAGCAGTCGACAAAGACTGCCATCTGCCTTTTGTAAGCAACTGATCATAGGACATCCCCTCACGGTGAGCACTTGTAGCGCCACCCCTTCTGAGGGAGTACGGCAAGTAGTGAAATTTTTCAAGCCTCAAGTGGCTTACAACATCCTTCCATAAACTTCGATACTTGGCAGGCGAAACATCCACCAAGAAATCATCGGCAGATTTGCCCTTGCACAGGCGCCTCAAGCAAGCCTGGGCACATTGTTCGTAGATCAAAACTTTTTCAGAGTTGACCATTTTTCGTTGTGCTGTCTTGGTGTGATACAGGAACAGGATGGAGGCCTGGCGAGACTGCCGGGAAAGAACCACATCTGAGCGCTTCAGCCCAAACATCTCTCCTGTCCTCAAAAGGCCAGAAAAGCCTACTACTGTAAGGCAGGCTAAGTCCTCCCATCTCCAATTCCAAAAAGTACCTGCAAATGCAAACAACATAGCGGGATCCATAGGAGTAGCCCGGCGTGGCTGCTCTAGCTTCTGCCAAAGGCCCATGAGCTTCCAAGCTTCCTTCAATTTACCCCGCAAAGTGGGCTCATAAAACTGGACGGCCGCCAAAGCGTAGCTGCCAAAAGTGCGGGTCTCGCCGTCCTCCCACAACTTCTCTATGTAGGAGCACAAAATGTCCTCCAAGTCAGGACGGCTCAACAGGGCTTGAGCACTTAAATTCAGGGAACTTGCCACTGACCTCAAGGTGGTGGCATAGCGTTCTTTCGTGCCAGGTGAAACTTTTTGGTCGCTAAGCCTTCCGATCTTCTGCCTTTCCCTCCGCCTTTCTGCCTTTGTCTCTTTATGTGGAATGACCCTTGGCATGACGCCTCGAGGGTTCGTCTGCCGGATTCAACCGGCTGCTTATTCATGCCCACAATGGGAAGACATTGAGACAGAGGCAGAGGGATGCCACTTTTCGTAGCAGGCGATTCACACGGCGAGAAGATGAGCGACCTTTTGTCAAAACTGCCAGGACAATCTGTGAGTCGCTTAAATGCATAAAGCGACATGAATGGAAATTGCTCTTTCGAGCACGCCACTCTAAACTTCTGAGCACTGCTCTCAACTCGAGCAAGTTGATGTGCTCCTTGTGACCCCACCGGTATGATTGCCCCGTCTTCCACAGCCATCGCCTGGGGTCTATAGTTGTTCTGCGGACCGTGTCCCCCTTGAAGATGACACCCAGGTCAAGACGGATATCTGACCCCCGGTACTCCATGCGCCTCAGGTATTGCAGGATCAGCCGCACACTCAGGGGGTCAGCCGTGATTTCACCAGCTTTTGGATGGCCACACAACTTCAGCCATTCAGCATTTTTGGGAGCCACCGGCTGCGTCATCACTGCTTCCTCCTCCTCAAGCTCTTTTTGGGATAGCTGGCCTCCCGGCCCATCCGTTGAAAGCAGACCACCAAACTCATTGTAAGACTTGGTCTGCAATTCCTCATGCCAGCGGCGCACAATTTCTGTGTCGGGTAGCCCATCAAACGCTTCCTTTCATTTGCGGATGCCACCCTTTTCAGAGAGGGCGTTTCCTTGGACTCAAACAGGTACTCATCCTTGTAGGTGTACGGTGGGTACTTCATTGAATCGGTCCTCCACCTCATCACGGTTTCAGCAGAACATGATGCAATGCCTGCCGGAGCAGCTGGAGGCCGCTTGCGTGGGATGGCTCTTGTGAATGTCGGGAGCCGGGAGTTGCTGTCTTTTTGGCCCATGGGCCACGTCCACCCCTCATCCGCAATGGGACCCAGGGGTTCCAGCTCCTCCTCAAACTCAAGCTCATCCCACAGCGGGTAATGCCCTCTGGTGAAGCTCTCATGATCCTCCAGTTCCACATTGCTCCAATAAAGCCTAGGGCGCCTGACCCATGACAGCCCGCTGGAGCACACCCTAAGGGGCCGGCTTCCAAGCTCTTCAGACATCTCCCTGACGTCATCACCATCACCGACAACGTTCTCAACAAAGTCGATGTTCCAAACCTGTAGCTCATTGCAGAGCTCATCAATCCAGCCCAAAACGGCGCAAAGTTTGTAGAAAAGCTGTGACCGGGGGTCAGCCAGATGCTTCCGGTTGGCCGAGAGCTGTGATAGCCCTTGACAAGGCGACCCACCTCCGGCGATGACCCCTGTAAGGCCAGGCACACTCCTCATGATCTTTTCCAGTTGCTTCTTGGTGACCTTCTCAATGTCCGTCAGGATTTCACACCCCGGCCATCTGACTGCATTCAGTCTCCGGCAGCTGGCGTCATTTTCAATGACCACTAGGTGAGCCACCTCGACCCCTGCAAGCTGAAGTGACCTCGACAATCCTCCAATCCCTGCGAAGAAGTCGAAGACCAGGATCACCTGCGGCTCGTCAATCTCCGACTCCTGTGGAGGCTCATCCCAGCCTTCCTCAATGGCCAGGCCCTCTTTTAGTCCTCGCATAGACAGTTTGTGGCCGTAGACCATGCCTCCTCCACTCTCACTGGCGTCTGAGGCTGTCACCAGCTCATGTAGGCGGGCCCTCAAATCGGTCACCCTGAGTGGCTGAGTAGCCCCACTCAGCATGATCTCCTCCACCGACTTAAGGCCCAGCTGGACCAGAGGCTTCCCCTCAGCCACGTCCTTCCACAGGTAATCAAAGACCCCAAAAAGCGGACGTCTGAACTGGATCGTGTGGACTTCTTTCCCCAAGAAGACCTGAAGCGATTTCCTTGGGACTTGGTCCTGGCGTATCAACCAGAATCCTAAACTCATGTTCTCCAAGGCTCGCCTTGTTGACCCTTTCAACAGGCCTTTCTCTCCATCCACAACAGCTCCGAGCTTCTCTGCACTCTGAGCTCTCACCAGTGACTTCTCTTTCGACACTGGTATTCCCCAGTGTTGGAGGCAAGGCGCAGTCTCTGCTGCTCATCACTCTCCTTGCCAGCTAACTCAGCCGCTACTCGGCGATCAAGCATTTCCACCAAAGTGGTGTCGTCAAGGTAAAGCGACCACATCGATCTTTCCAACTCCAGGTCAGGGAAAACCGCGTCTCTGCGGATCTCACACGGGGCCAAGAGCCCAGCTCCTCCACTCAGCGGGCTCCTCAAAGCCAGCCTCCTGTGTGCGTGCTGGAGCACCCCAACGGCTGATGCCCAGCCCATTGGCAGCACTTTTGCGCCAACCCAAACTGAGCCCGGCTTTGAGACACCCAGCACCGTCCAGGGTACCTTCTCCCCGAAACACATCAGCCTGGACCATCCCGGAGGCAACCCAAACAGGTAGAAAGCGGCCACCAGATCTTCAGCTGACAGTCTGAGCACACTGGAATTTGGCAACACAATGTGCTGCCAGGCAGGGGCTCCCGTGAGACTGCGGATGTCCCCTTCTAGGACTCGTGTGGCAGTGTTTGTACACCTGAAATCCATAATGAACCGCAGGATGGGCCTCTCATCATCCAGATATTTGTTGGGCTTTGCTACCCCAAAGGCTCCATTGCAAATGGGCTTCCCACGGATCATCACAGGGTCCTCCACTGGTTCAACCAAGCCCCTGTTGTAGAGCTCCTTTGCAATCAGCTCCCACTGTTCCTGCGAGGCATGAACCCGCGGCATAGGCAGGTCCTCCGGAAGCTCCTCTCCGGCAGTAGGTTGGACATTGGGTCCAGCAGTTTTTCCTTCAGCTCCCCATCACACAGCTCAATGAGAGGGACACTTCCCCCATAGTTTCCTGGGGGCAAGCCAGGGAGGATCTGATCGAGCGTCAGCTGGTGAGCCTTTTCAACAATCTCCCCCTGGTAAGATATCCTCACGTCGCCCAGCTTCTTTCCCCATTCCCCCAAGGTGGGAGACTTGGGTACCTTTTCAGCCGTCTCAGAGGTGTCATCCACAAAATCCTTCACCACCTCCCAGAGCCGGTCTAGAGCCATCTGCTGGGCCTGCGTGGGCTCCTCATGGCAGACCTTTCCTGCCTTTCCACCTCCAGTCCACAGGAAATTCAAAGAGGTCACCACCAAACCGTGCCAGATCAAGAGGCCCGCTCGCCGTATCTGCCTAGCTGCCTTTTCTTTGTTCTGCTTCTTTGTGCCCCATGTGCCAGCGAGGCGTCTGAACTCCCCTGAGCTGAAGACCTTCTCAATCTCAGCCTTGGCATCGGGCAACAGCGGCAAAGCGAGGATACCCCTTTGTCTCCTCCCTCCTTGACCGTCTGACACAGGCACCACAGCCCGATGGAAATACGTCCCCAAGGGGGTCCCACTCCGCCTGCTCACTAAGGCCAGCAGGGCTCCTGACTGAGATATGCTCAGCCCTCCAGTCTCCTCTGATTGCAGCCAGCTTCGCAGCTTCCAGGCAGCCAGGGCCATCCTCCTCCGGCACCACCGTCTCAAAGGACTCCGCATCGGTCATGGTTTCGGGGGAGTTGGGCTTCTTGCCCTCTTCACCTCCTCCACTTTTGTCTTTCCTTTCCCTCCTCCTTTTCGTCCTCCTTTCTTGTCCTTGTTCCACCTCCGAAATGGGAGCGTCCTCTGCTTCCCTTTTCCTTTGGGTTTCTCCCCTCCTTTTGACTCCTCCTTCACTCCAGGCCTTTCCCTTCCATCATCTGGGGCCTCTCGTCTATCACTACCCTTCGAGTCTCGGTCTCTCGCAGAGCTGGAGGTCGGTTGTATTGGGGTGGCGCCACGATACCCTGAGGTGACCGGGCATCGCCGCCGAGTCCCTATTTCTCGGGCCTCTTTCCTTTCAGCTGCATCTCCTTCAGCCTGTGAGCTGAGAGCTCGGCTCGGGCGCTGACGCCTCTCCTCCTCCGTCATGAGGCTTGCGGCATGCGGTGGAATCAACTCCCGGTGTTTTGCTGAGTGCCACCCCTGGTCCAGGAAGGGTGTTTCGAGGGCTTTCAATCTTTGCATCAACAGGTCTCCCAACTCCGGGAGTCTTCCCTCGTTCAGCATGTCTATCCCCTTGCCCAGGGTCAGCAACTCCCTGTGGTTTCGGACCCCGATGGCCGCTGGGGGATGTTGGGCAAGAACCACTTGGCTGATGTACGCCATCATCTTGTGGCTCATCCACCCTTCGGCTCCTTCTTCTGCTGGAGCGCGATCGGCCAGGTATCTTCCGAGCTCCTTCATTCCTTGCTTCAGCAGGGACCCGGGGTTCTTTTGTGACAGCCGCCACATTTCCACCCTCCCCCCGGCAGAGGGCTTGGGAAAACTGCGTGACGACTCTGAGGATCGTGAACGCTCACCACGCTCACCACTTCCCGAGGACTTTCCTCTTCTCCTCCTGCGCCTGCTCCGGCTTCGGCCTCGATCCCCTTGCCGCTTCCTCCGCTCAACTTCCTTTGCAGCTAAGGCTGCTCTCCTCTCAGCGGCCTTCTTCTCTAACATTGCCCCCACTGATCCCTTGGGGGAAACCACAACATCACCTCTCTCAGCCTTCTTGGCAGCCTTTTCCAACTCAGCCTCAACTTCACCTCCTAGGCCTGCCAGCTCCTTATCCAGACCCGTAGGATCTGGCGCAGGGGGCCTCCCGGGTTCAGGCACTCTCCTCTCATAGTGGTCCACTGCGCGCTCAAGTGCCCTCATGGCACACTCCCTGGAATAATCATGCTCCAGCATGACCAGGGGATTGGTCATTCTCCAGCGCTGTAGGTGGATCATCTCTCGGCGGTCGCCTCGGCCAAGTCGTGCCGTGCAATCTGTCCTCTTGGACTGGCAGATGTGATACACGGCCTTGCCATCAGCAATGTCCCTGGTGGCGTACCACTCATAGTACTCATCCGAGGCACAGATGTGGGAGGCCTTCAAGCTCCCAGCACTGTAGTCATCCCAATCAATGAGACGAATCACCGCCTTTCCTTGGGGTTTGCCTCTGGTGTCATGACATTCATACTCCACCAGACTCCCTTGGTTCAGGATGCCACGAGCATAACCAAGGAGATCACCTTTATGGGTGCCAGCCTCAACCCAAAGCATATCCTCCGCCTGCAGTCCATTGGTCACCAGGCTGGTCCATTCCCCGAGAGTGCCGCCCTTGCCCAACAGCTTCTGCTTGAGGGCTTCCATCAGGGCTCCTCCTCCGTCCAGGTCCCCAGGGCTCAGACCCCGACACCTAGGGATTCAAATCCCCCTCCTAGACTTACCCTGGTCCTCCTCCTAGCCGTTCAATGCGTAGCAACCGGCCCGGCCTGCCCCCACGAAGGAGGCCTGACCGCTGCCGATTTGTATCCCTGGACTGCAAGGGATCTGCCCCTACCCCAGCTCCACAAGGGAACCCAGGGAGGGCGCCACTCACCACAGAAGCTCAAAGCTGCGGATGGCCAGGAGTTCTTGCATGCTCCCCCCCGTCAGGAGAATACATGCAAGACATCCAGATTTGAACATGCAACTAATGCCTGGCCGAAAAAATGGGACATGTAAGTTGCCACTAACTGTTGCCATTTTTGGAACCTTCTTTTCCAGGTCTCCCGTCTGTAGTTTGATCGAAGGAATTTGAATGATTTTGATCTCCAGATATCGAAGCAGTTTGAAACCCAAATCAGATACTTGATGTTGCGGCATGACTCATTTTTGGGCAGAAGTGGATGGTTTAAGATATTAATTACAAATGACCCGGCGGCAGTCAGGCCTCAAAGCTTGACTTCGAACGAAAAATGTAGGGTCTGGAAGCTGTTTTTACTACCAAATACCCAAAGTTTGGCCCAATTTGGGTCTATGTTAAATCCAAGGCTTGAACCCCAAGATATCCCAAAATCATTTCACTCATACCCATGTGAGCAGGGCCAAAAACCTATTGGATGATATTGGATGGTTGGCTAATAAGGACTCCCAATTCATGGACTGTGATAATCCCCAATATATGGTAGTAGAGCTCCCGAACAAAATCACCGAATTTGTTTGGCTGATATCCCCACTGTTTCATGGTTGAAATATCTTTAAATCCCATTAACAAAAAAAACATTTAAAAATCCATGAACATCCACTAAAATCCAGTACAATCATCTAAACATCCACTAAAGTCCATAAAATCCATTCCCCCCCCCCACCCCGCAAGAAAAAAAAACTGAACACCAGGACCAAGCGGCTCATTCGCAATGCCCTGGACGAAACGCCCGTAGAGGCAGAGCTGCCCGGATCCAGCTTGGTACCTGGGGTGCCATTGCTTTTGTTTGTCTATCAACCAATGGGGATAATGATTGGATAATGGGCTAGTAATGTGGGAAAAAGACTGCCATCCACCACCCGTTTGCCGAATGGTTTATACCATTTATGCCGAAATTGGGGATGGTTATTTATTTATTTATTTTTACTAACATTAATGGGATAGTACTGGTTAAATGATGGGATAGTAATAGTTGTGTCAGGCGCTGGGGTTGTACCACTCCTACAACCCCAGCGCGTGTTCCACTCCCACCAACCAGCCAGGGTTTCCCATCAACAACCATGAAGAATCAAAATTGTCTGAACAAGATACTGATAGTTGTAATGGGAAACTAAGGGAAGAGTAGCCAACCGCAATGTAAAACGCGCACGCGGATTCTACGGAAAGCCCCACAGACAGGGCGGGCAGAATCCGAGGTCCATGACCATCACGCACAATCATCAGATTATACGGCAAAATACCACGGTTTTAGATGGTTTTGGAGCCTTTGAGACGACGCCGGTCATGGGGCGCGGGAGAAAAAAAACAGATCCTGGCCTAGTTTAGTTGAATAGGATAGTTATGGGATAATGATCGGATATTGAGGATTGAATCAACAAAATAGGGATTTAATGCGATATCATAGTATAAATAGGGATTTAATATATATCATAAAATGTGAGGTTATCACAATAATGTGGGATCCATCGCATTCCAATGCATTCCAACCATCCCCAAGTCATCACCATTCTTATGGGGTCGAAAAAAACCATCCCCAAATGGTAGGTTTATGGCACTGGGTCTCCCAGATTTTTGTGGATTACAACAAACAAATGGGGATATTTCATGGGCATTCATGAGAATTCATGGGAATACCTATGGCATATCATGGTGCCAAATCAGCTCCAATGGAGCTGATCATCAGAGATATATTGGATAGTCCAAACATTGGAGAAATGATCATCCAGATTATTTACCATGTTTATTATAATCATCATGATAATGATAATGATAATGATCATCATGATAATGATAATGATAGTGATCATCATGATAATGATAATGATAATGATCATCATGATAATGATAATGATCATCATGATAATGATAATGATAATGATCATCATGATAATGATAATGATAATGATCATCATGATCATGATAATGANATGATAATGATAATGATCATCATGATAATGATAATGATAATGATCATCATGATAATGATAATGATAATGATCATCATGATAATGATAATGATAATGATCATCATGATAATGATAATGATAATGATCATCATGATAATGATAATGATAATGATCATCATGATAATGATAATGATAATGATAATGATAATGATCATCATGATAATGATAATGATCATCATGATAATGATAATGATAATGATCATCATGATAATGATAATGATCATCATGATAATGATAATGATCATCATGAAAATGATAATGATAATGATCATCATGATAATGATAATGATAATGATCATCATGATAATGATAATGATAATGATCATCATGATCATGATAATGATAATGATCATCATGATAATGATAATGATAATGATCATCATGATAATGATAATGATAATGATCATCATGATAATGATAATGATAATGATCATCATGATCATGATAATGATAATGATCATCATGATAATGATAATGATAATGATCATCATGATAATGTTAGTAATGATAATGTTACGGCAAGACCCTATGGTTTGCCCGTGACTCGTAATTCATGTTGTCGTCAACGTCAAGATCATGTAGATCATGATGTGATACATGATGTATATCATGATGTATATCGTTTTATAACTTCTGATAAATTATATGAACCCTAAATGAAACCCTAATTGAAGTATGCGTAGTTGTTCCATGGGGCCGGGGGATTTTTATAACTTCTGATAACTTATATAAACCCTAAATGAAACCCTAATTGAAGTATGCGCAGTTGTTCCATTTTGCCGGGGGATTTTATAACTTATGATAACTTATATAAACCCTAAATGAAACCCTAATTGAAGTATGCGTAGTTGTTCCATTTTGCCGGGGGATTTTATAACTTCTGATAACTTATATAAACCCTAAATGAAATCCTAATTGAAGTATGCGCAGTTGTTCCATGGGGCCGGGGGATCTTATAACTTATGATAACTGATATAAATCCTAAATGAAACCCTAATTGAAGCATGCGTAGTTGTAAATGAAACCCCTCTATTGATTGATGGTTGGTTAAAAGAGCCCAAAAACCCCGTGGTTTGCCCTCCGGGCAAACCACGGGGTCTGCGCGTAATGTTAGTAATGATAATGATCATCATGATAAGTTACGAACCTGAAGTCGTCGCCTATGTTCGAGATACTTACCTCGAAGAAACCATAATTGCAGTGTCATCTCTCAATATAAAACACCCAATAAAATATACAATAAGGTCAAATAGTGTTTTAAGCCGTGGGGTAGTTGTCAACCATCGAATTTAATATATCCTAATCCTGCTCAAACAAACCCATTGAGGAATTGATCAACAACAATTACCATGGTGGGATACAATGTGGAATAGATCAAGAACAACAACAATGGAAAATTGGCGATTAGGAAACGGGGAATACCTGCTTGCCATTAGATCACCGGGGCGAGTAACGTGAAACAATGATATATCATCATGGTTATAGCTATTTGAAAAGCCACAACCTATCACTGATGAAACACCATGGTTTTTGATATGAAATGGATCAGCTAAGTGGTGGCCCAAAAGCCAAACCGCTTTTTGGTCCCCTCAGATTCTTGCTCGAGTCATAGGGATTACGCAGAAAAAAACCAACCATTGATCCAACCAGGTACCCTAGGGGAAACTAAGACAGATGTGGAATCCCCATGAAAACCCAGCTTTCCCTAAGAAATGATCTGCAAAGTGGAGTTTTCCACATCTATGTAAACGCTTACAGGAGGATATTTCTAAGACTGACAGATGCATAACACTTCATAACACCATATTCATGTTCATCATGTTTTTGCTGGCAAAAACTGCACATCTTTGCAGCTGACCATCCTCATCGTTGACGTCCAAGGGACTTCCTTTTTGTGATCCAGAGGAGTCTGTTCCGGAATCCATTGTACCAGTGGGACCTCCAGCCGCGGGGGAGGTGGGGAATTTCCCCATCTGACTGGAAGGACATTTCCCAAAATCATCCAGAAATTTGGGGTAGAGCAGTGACTTGATCGAGTCTCACCCAGAGGTCCTGACGTTGGGATGAATGATGAATCAGCCCAGGCGACGAAAAATGGCTGCAGTATCCGAAAGGTTTGGGGAACCATAGATGTGTCACCATGTGAAAAGCCTATCTACGGTAGTGCGGCAGCGCAGCCCACTCAACGAGTGTTTATGTACTGTATGTACCCATGGTAAACTAGCATAGATGCCGGAAACCCATGGTTCCGTAATCATAGGAAAATGGTCTGCCTGTCTACAAAGGATGGGAGTTCCAACATCTATGTTAGTTTAGAGGATGGTTATTAATATGTACATATCAGTGGGGATCATCCATTTATATCCGCACGATGAGACCAATGGAGATGATAATGGCTTTTGAAATTATGGGGGGTAAGAATGTCCAAACTCATTGGACCCCCAAACTGATGCTTCAACAATGTCGTTCAATACATAAATGGTTGCTCAAATGATATCAAATGTGTGGTTCCATTGCTACCCGCACTTCGTTTTGGATTCACGGTCGTCAGGATCCCGGGGGATCACTGTTTTGTCCTTTGGCCTGAACTCCTCGCGAGATCTCTATGGGTGAAAACTTGAGGACCCAGAAAGTTCGGATGGTTCAATCAAAACATCAACGGATCTGTAAGAAATTGACCTACAAGCAGAAACTGCACAGCATTCCAAACATAGCATGTGGATGCGTTTGGAGAACCCTGTAGCATTGGGGAATCCAGCAATCAATCATCCATGATGCAGTGAAGTCCGACCCATCACTGGTATGTTCCTCCTTGGGTTCGTTACCACGGAACGGAAGCTGCATGACGAACCATGTCTTGGATGCTGCTGATAGTTTTCACTGGCCACGTTCATCCCCCAGAAAGGCTGTTGACAACAACATAGTGTGATATGTACGAAGTGTCACATTCCCCCAAATATTTGAACAAACGGAAGTCTATCACAGCGGAATCCATGCAGACACATGAACCACCACACAAGCCTTGATCTGGTTGGTGGTTTCAATCCATGCCAAGATTTAAAGTCAATGGGGACATTCCAATTTCACCATTTTTGTTTGGTGAACTCATGGTGACTACATACTTATGAAGTCTGTTTCACTTGAATGTAGATAGACAGAAAGATAGTGGATGACTACATAGATAGGCAGTGAGAAGGGGCAAGATAGGATTAGAAAGGATTGGAGAAGATTAGAGACGACTGGAAATGATTTGAGAGGATTTGCGATGGTTCAGAGAGAATTAGAGTGGATTGGATAGGATTGGAGTGGATTAGAGTGGATTAGAGGTGATTAGATGGGATTGGAGGGGATTGGAGGGGATTTGAGGGGATTGGAGGGGATTGGAGGGGATCAGAAACGATTACACAGGATTGGAGGGTTTAGGTAGGATAGATAAGATGAATAAGATAGATACGATAGAAATATGTATATATATATGTATATATATATATATACAAGATAGATAAGATAGATGAGAAATATGGGATGGGATGGGATGGGATGGGATGGGATGGGATGGGATGGGATGGGGAGGAAGGGACAGGACACGAAAGGAGAGGAAAGGAAAGGCAAGGAAGGGAAAGGAAAGAAAAGGCAAGATAGACAGATAGGCAGATAGGCAGATAGATGGATAGAGAGACAGACAGACAGACAGACAGACAGACAGACAGACAGACAGACAGGCAGGCAGGCAGGCAGGCAGGCAGGCAGGCAGGCAGGCAGGCAGGCAGGCAGGCAGGCAGGAAGACATACAGAAAGACAGATAGAGAGACAAATAGATTGGTAGATAGATTAGATTAGATTAGACTAGATTAGATAAGATCAGATAAGTAAGCCAAGATAAGATAGGATAAGATCAGATAAGATAGGACGGATAGATAGATAGAAAGACAGACAGACAGATAGATAGACAGGTAGATAGACAGACAGATAGACAAATAGAGAGATAGAGAGATAGAGAGATAGAGAGATAGAGATAGATAGACAAATAGAGAGATAGAGCGATAGAGAGATAGATAGACAAATAGAGAGATAGATAGACAAATAGAGAGATAGAGAGATAGATAGACAAATAGAGAGATAGAGAGATAGAGAGGTACAAAGCTAGAGAGATAGAGAGATAGATAGACAAATAGAGAGATAGAGAGGTAGAGAGATAGAGAGATAGAGAGACAGAGAGACAGGCAGATAAATAGGTAGAGAGGTAGGTAGAGAGGTAGGTAGATGGACACATAGAGTATTGAAAGATAGAGAGATAGACAGATTAGATAGATCAAACAGAGTAGATATAGATTAGATAGATTAGATACGCAAGAAAAGGTGACTTGATAGAATATATAAGAAAAGAAGAAAAATGATAAAATGATAAGATAAGATCATATGAGAAATACAAACGTGTATGTAGACATATATATATATATACATACATACATAAAACCAGTTGCACTGCTGAAATACCCTATGGACTGCCGTCTTTCTCCATGTTTATCTCAATTTCTGTGGCTGGATCTGCGGCCGCTCTTCCAGCACTGGGTCTCCCAACCGCTGTCCGAGATCGGGGATGCGGATGGTCCACTTATGTGTGAAACGAAGTCAACCTCACCTGGCGATTTTCGTCAAACGCCTGGTACCCCCCAAAAAAAAAAACAAATAGCTGGTTTCTGGATGTTGATTCCCCCAGTCATCTGGTAATTTCATAGCTAGCTTGACCCATCCTCACCTGCACCCTGCAGGAAGCGATTGGGAGGCTTGGGACGGTATCACCCAGGTTTTTCGGTCCAGCGGGTAGCCCAGATGCGTGAACAGCCACCAATTTACCCCATGCCCCCATGCCGTGACCTATCAATGCCTGAGCAAAAACTGGAACTTGTTTGTTCTTTGAGATGGTCAAGGCCGATACCATGCCGAGGATGTGATTTCAAACCCCAATCAGACTATAGATCAAAAAACGGAAAGACGGTCCCATGGCCCTCATTTGGGGATGATTTTTGATACCCGATAGCCCCATCATTTCTGGTCATCGGGAAAATTGGGTATGGTCAAATGGCTTTGTCTGAGCATAGGGAGAACCTCAAATCCAATCATTGATCATCTCTTTCCGATAAAAGCTGTAGTTTGGCTTATACCTCAACTCTGGACAAAGTGGGGGTATATGCCAAACATCCCAATTGTTTTAGCATATACCCCAATCCAATCATTGATTATCTCTTCTCATTCCCCATCTTTTCGAATCCCAGGTTGGTAATCCCTGCATATCCCTGGCCTTGTGCTGCTGGTTCCTGAGGTCGGGACGATGAATAGCAATACGACGTGGTGTGACCGATGTGAACATGGAGGTACCCCAGTTTTTTTCCTTGGCTATTCATCATTTCTGTGGCAATACCCCCAGTTTTTGCTTCCGAATCATCTGGACAAAATTGAAATCACAATGTCCGAATGAGAAATGTTGGCTTATTTTGGGTCTGCCTTACTAATCATCATCCACGGTGAAGTCAGCCGGTGGCTGTGAAGGTATAGTGAGTCGGTAGACTGACTGACTGACTGACTGAACAATGCTGTAATTGAGCCAATTATATGGGTATTACTATATAGAACCAGCTATGGTTTGTAGTGTTGGTGTATCTAACAGTAGGGAATAGCTACTCGCTAGTGTAACTTGCCGGATATTGTTGATATTGTCCCAGTGATCCATTCTGAATTCTAAGGCCTGCTACCTTCAAGGGTCCTGCTTGGCTCAACAGAGCCATCCCGATTGTTCCAGTTCAACTGTGGGATCATCATCTGAGAACATGCGACTGGTAACCGGATGGAACGTGCGTAGCTAAAACCGCCGGCTTTTGGCTTTTGGATTAGAAAAACGTCCCCATTCCAAACGGAAATTTGACCGCAGCCCTGTTTTTGCTACTTGGTTCAAATCCTCATTGTATGCTATGAATCAAACCCTTTTTGGTTGTGCAAATCCAACTTTTGATATGTCAGACAGAACTAAACCCAGATTTAACTGTCATGTTTGGTGATGAAACTCCCCTCCAGCATATCTGTTTCAAACAAATGATTCACCAACTGAAATCTGTGGTGATTGGGAGTAGTCAGTGGTTCCCTGCTCCCTGCATCTAACCAGCCAATGAGGTCGGCCAATTTGGTCGCAACTGGGTTCCTGCTGTGCGGGTCTAAGTTCCTGAACGAAAAAATCCTTCCAGTAAACATGAATGTAGGGGATACATCAGAATGGCAGACAGTTTTGTTTTCTTCGGAAAAATGTTGGTTTGTTTAAGGTGGGCACCTGATTTTCAAACTAGTCAAGGCCCTGCAAACCATCCTATGAAAGGTACCCACTTGACACCATACCTGCTGCAGCATATCTAAGGCCGGGTCCCCAAAAACGTTTGCCAGGCGCGTGGCAGGCGGATTGGGCCTGTGCAACGTTTTGAAGTGACCAATGCTGGAGAAATTGGGGATGTTTCACCTGCAAAAGAGATTCAGCCACCTGCAGAAATGTAGATGTCAGGAGCGCAAAAAAACGGGATCCAAACTAGCAAAAAATGGAATTCAATCAACAAAAAATGGAATTAAACAAGTACAGGGAATTCTACCAGCAAAGAATTGGGTTTCCAGCAAGTTTCGGCTTCAGCAAGAATGTGATCCATCCACAAGAATTGCTATTCAACCAGATTTCGATTCAAGTGTCTCTGTATACATGTGTATATATATAATATGTATGTATACATTCACCGGCAAAAGTTGCAGTTGAGCCAATGCCAGAAACCGTCCCCAGTACCCAGCCATTTTGTAGTCACTCTGTATCATCCCAAATATCTAAGGGATCATCATGAATAAGAAGCGCATAGAGATGTGTATATATACATAACAATACATATTATGATATAATGTACATGTATATATATATATACTCATAGCATGTGTATATGTATATACTCATAGCATGTGTATATGTATATACTCATAGCATGTGTATGTATATATATATATACATTTATTTCTTCATATTATGTATATCATATGTTACATTAAATTACTATATCATATATATATATATCACAATGTATATTCTAAAATATTGCCTATTAGATTTGTTTATACATTATATGAAATATATTGTCTGTTACTATATATTGTCTATTACTGCATATTAATGCATATTAAGTAATTTGAAATGTACACGGTATACAATATACACACATTAAATATCTTACAGAGAAACCACTGATTGGCCGTTCAAAAAATGGGCTTGTGTGAAAATGGAATAAACATAAATAAACCCCAAGCCCAAACGGATTGATATATCAGTTTTTGGAGTTCAAAGTGGGTTCATGGTGGAGTCCCCCGAGGACACAGGTTTCTGGAAATCGGGAGGGCACCTGTAGCTCATGAGACTGACGCTGTGCGCAAACCTGCAGGTCTTTCCTCTTGAGCACCTGGCGAGACACAGGTGAAGACGAAAACATGTTCCCCAAGTAGGGTGGTAAATCCAAGAAAACACCCCCAATTTCAAACAACTGGGGGTTCATTCTTTTGGTATGGAACAGATTGGGACAGTATAAAATACGTGCCAACATCTAACCCAAAACATGACAAACATGTAGGTAAATTCCCATACATGGAGCATATGGGAGGTACAAAACTTCGGTGAGGTAGCCAATCTGTTGCAGGTGCATGTAAGGCATACAGTGGCACATGTAAGTACGGTATGTAAGGGAACCTGACCCCCTTATGGCGTTGCAGCTTGACATTGCAGTACAGTACCTCCATTAGGTAGCTGAAAGGGGCGTTGACAAACAAGAGACATGTTGACATGTGAGCAACTAGAAGGAAAATGTTGTGGCGTTGAGCAGCGTGTTTCATTGTGAACTTCACCCTTCAGTGATGGACGTCCTTCAGTGACAGATCTAAAAGGCACGCTTATTGATGTTGATGGCTTTGGGACTGGCTAAAGTGCATACACCTACTATGTATATACTAGTATATACATACATACGGTGCATTACAAATGTCATGTAATGTAATGGATTGTCACAGCATGTCATGTCATTCACATGGCAGGCCATGACAATACATGACATTTCATGCATAATATACATAACATATCATGACATACACAACATGCATAGACTACAAAACATACATGAAATACACAACATACTTAACATACATAGACAGGTACGTATGTAACAATGTACATAAAAACAGTAATTACACATAAATATATACACACGTTTTGACAGCATATCGATGTATATCGTGAGTGCGTGCACTGTGGTCAGTGGCGACAAAAAGTCGATGCAATTTATGGCAACCCCCAAACAAATAGAGTTTGGTTAAATCCTACTGAGTACAAACTCACAGTGATACATTGCTGTCCTGAATCTTTCTTGGGTTCCTATAGTTGGGGGGGTTGGGGCCAGCACATGACAACATTGCCAAGAAACGTGTTGTCGGCAAAGTACTTGCACCTGCACAGCGGCTAAACTTGGCAGTTTGGCCGTTTCTACCGGTGGTGATTTCGATGGTAATTCCTTTGGGAATTCATGTGGGCTTTGAACATGTTGGGTACCTCAAAATCTCAGAGAAATCTTCATCTCCCGTCATCCCCAATCATCTAACAGCCCATTTCGTAGGTTATCCCTCATGTTTGTACCTTTTTTTGTTGCGCAGATTTTGCTAAAATCTGGCAGCTTCAAGGCTTCAACAAACATCCTGGCCGGCCGAAGCAACGACAGCATGCACCTAGCTGAAATCGTCAATTCGAGATGGCCATCAGGTCCCATGCGAAATCATTTGGGTTTGTCCAATGATAGGGGATGCCAACAAATGGCCATTTTGAAAGGGAAACTGATGATAATCCATTGGAATTGGATGTAGCATATTTCCCCATTGATGTTGAATTATGTTGACTTCCCGGAAAGAGTTCCTTTGAATTAATCCAAAGAATAAAGATGACAAGACAAACTACTGTAATGATTTCATTCACGTATTTGAGTGAGATAACAATTCACCCAGTGTAGTTTACAATTCAACCAGATACACCCAGTGTTTTGCAGCTGTTAAAAAAGTATCACCAAATTCACATTGATTCATCTAGAAACTGATGTTGAGAATATATATATATATATATATATTTTTTTATCATGTCACGATGATTTCCCATACATTTTACAATTAAATGTGCTGCAAGTGGCCATCCAGCGCCGGCTTCAGGCGCCGGACCCCAGATTTCTTCGAAGCCCATTTGGGAAATCATCAAAATCACGAAAAAAAAACAATACTGTAACATAGCTGCGCAAAACGTGCGGGAAAATCAAATCTACTCTCATTCGTCACTTTCCATAGCAAGCTGGTTGATTACCAGTGGGTATCCCAAAAAATGGATGGTACATGATGGTACTAAAAATGATCAGCACTGGGTACAGTTTCTTCCGAATGTTCGAAGCCATTGCTAGCCATTAATCTGGTTTGAAACGAACCACCCGCCGAAAATGTGGGGAAACCCCACAGAATACTATGGTTGCGAAAATGATGTGTTTGTGGTGAAAGTATATGAAAATTATCAAAAATTGCAGTTTGGGAGTATGTACCGGATCTTTGCACAAGCGGATTCCATGGGGCATATTGTATCGAGGGGTGCCCAAAGCAATTGGCCAAACAAAAGCAGCCTTTTTTATTTGTCTGCAACCAGCCTGAAACCCTGCAGGTCATCATGCCAGGGTTGCTTGATCCCACTTCCAACCAGAGCCCGAATGCATACTTGATCCTTCATACTTCATGCAAGTACCAAGATGTTTCCTAAAAATTGTTCAAACATCTCTGGGGGTTCTCGAATTTCTTCACCCCTTGAAAATGGTCTAGTTCATTGCATCTGATGTCCCACCCGGAAGAATCCTCACTGAGGACAAGGCAAAACATGTTTCTTCATGTATCGTCTTGACATGGCTTGTCCTGAGCACATTGTGATTGAACATCGGAAGGTCGATCTTTCTGTCCAGCTCAATGTTGAGGAGTGCAAGTGCGAAGAATGACTCGGATAGCACAACAGATAATTAATATTCTTGTTGGTTCACTGCGCGTTTTTTTGTGGGATGTCATCAGGACGGTATTCTTCGGTCTTGGGTCTTCCGGCGCTGTACGGCAACCGTCTATCTGGTTTCTTGTGGTGCCGACACCATGTTCTTTGTGGGTGCCACCTATGGAGTGGCTAAAATAACTTTGCACATCTGCAATCCCCCCAACGAATCAACGCAACTGAGTCCTTTTCAATCTGGCCCAGGATGACTAATTACATCTTTACGTAGTCATGTTGGCGGCAGTAGATTGATCAAAAGATTTGATATGAATTAGTGGGCGCGGGGGGAGGCATGCTCCAGAAATCAACATGGAAGTGTATTGAATCAAAAATAGCAATTTTCATGTCCATCTCAAAATGGATTTGAACGATTTTGAATCTACATAAATTCTGAGTCATTTATAGTGTCAAGAACCTGGTCGACAACATTTGGCCTTTGGACCACTGGTCCCTGGCATGGCCATTGCCATCTATGAAAAATTGCTATCAATTTTCCGATGGCACTTTTGTTTGTACAATATCTTAAGCCCAGAAAATTCGGAAAAACCAAGGTGGACCGAGAATATCCGAGAATTACAGTACACCTTCTTGTGATCAACACGGATGTCTCCCTGGAATCACAAACCGAAAGTAGCTGTGGTTGAAAACGGGGCTGACCCCCATAATTTTTCCTCTTCGACATAGTCTCTTCTAGTGGATCAGGGTCTCCGAGTCCAAACAGTTCTTCCAAAATTCTACATGTCCAAACGAACATCGCACGTTTGGAATCTCAACTGTCAGTAAAATGTAGGTCAAATCCAGAGACCCAAAAAAATAGGGACTGGTCTGCTCAGCCGCAGATTCTCTGGCAATCGAACCTAATAAAAAAGCCTGGCTCCCTCAAAGAGATGGATTTCCCATCTCGGATTTTCCGTCCAAAAATCTGGGATTTCCATGGATTTCCCATCCAATTTCCCGTGTGCCGAGCTTCGCAACGACTGTTGTGCACTTGCACTTGCACTTGTAAAGGTATTTTCGGGATCCATGCTCCCAACTGCCTCGGTCATCAGACTAGCATCAGAGTGGCATCTGAATATCGTCATGTCATCAGAATCAAAGAAAACTATAGATTATCCCAAACTTGGGAATTCAAAGCGTCAAGAAAAAAAATCATACAGAGGCTTCGTGTGTCATGCGGCACCCGTCAAGTCCTTGGCGATATGGTTTCCGGTCTCAGGTTGCCCGACTTTCAGCGAACCACAGCTCTGACAGCTATGAATCAAGGCCAAATCGTGTACGATTTGGCAACCGATTTGGAAAGATACGGAGGTACTTGGCCATATCCCAAGTCAATGCTTGGTAAGATCCTCTGTGAAATTCTCACAAATACTCAACTTAGGCAACTTCGGCAACTAAAGATGAAGTTGAAAATCCATTTGATACTGGACAACCTTTGCAAAGGTTGGTGCCTCCCTCCAAACGGCTCAAATTTTGCCCAACGATTCATCAACCGTTCACCTTGCAGTTGACATGTTGTCAATTTGCTATATAATATCATTATATACTATCTATCTATCTATCTATCTATCCATCCATCCATCCATCCATCCATCCATCCATCCATCCATCCATCCATCTATCTATCTATCTATCTATCCATCTGTAAAGTATCCTCATACATCACAAGTGATTTATATATATATATATCTACATAGAGCTACATAGTGAAACTTTCAAGTTCTAATGCCGACCCACAGCTTCCTTGCAGATCCCAGGCGCCTGCTCCCTCGTCACATGTGCCACTTGGCGGTAGTGAAACACCGTACACAGGAACACGGGCCGCAGTTGCAGCTCTTGAGCCAAGGCGCGGCCAACAAGTCGGTCGTCGATTCAGTTCTCATCAAGTTGGCGAAGAAAATTCATGACAGGTACTCCAAAATGGGAGGATTTGCCAACAAAATGGAATCAAAATCTATGGTTTCGGGATGCCCCTGGGCATGAAGTGAACCCTGAGGGTGAAATGCACCGTATATCGGATATTTCAGGTGGAGACACATAATCTATGTAATGTGGTAAACCAAATAATAAATCTGGTGTTTGTATCATATGAGATTATGTGATATGTATATAAAATCTAATAAATTGGGGCTGACTTCTGGGATTGGGTTTCACACATTGGAAGGTCTTTGTAAGGCAAACCAAACCCTGGAGGTTTCGGGAGGTCCCCAGAACCTGAATGAACTATGGGTTTAGTCATTGGGTACCCAAAAATAGAGAGGTCAAGTCATTTTTACCAACAACGGACAATAGCATACAATATGATACAAAATAGTCATGGTCAAATATATCTTTCATCATTGGGTGCGTCCAGGGTTAGGCCCCAAGAAGTTGGCTTATAAACCCCATTGACTAACTATATTTCTATCAGGTTCTATCCTCCATAAACCCAAACGTCAACCAAGTGAACTAAGTCAACCTAGCTATCGTTCAGAACCCTCACCCAGCAGGATTTTCAGACAAACTCAAATGACTCAAATGGGTCTCCCAAGAAAGCACATCTGCCAATAGGCTTCCTTGGGAGGCCTAATGGACACCCATCTCCCTTGAATTGAAAAGGTATACTGCGATTTTTGTTGATTCTTCCGCCATTTCACAAGTGGAGGTTGCCTCCAATTTGGGTACCCCCAAATCATCCAAGTCAACCATTTCAGTATTGAAACCCATGGTGACTTGGGGATCTCTCATTTTTAGAAACTTCCAAGTAGTCGAAGAAATTCTTGTACCAACCACCAACAAGGGGAAGCTCGCAACAAAAACCTGGGATGCCGGCGAAAATATCTTCGGTACCGCAAGCAGCCAAAGGATAGGCCCTCCTTAAAGGCATTGGCACCCTGGGAATCAAGAACTCCAAGAAAAAAACAGCAGGTAGATTTCTATGCTCTGCGTATGGTTTTGGAAAACCTACATTTGGATCATTCTTGAGGGTAAATGTTTGGGGATTAATAGCTTGCCAAACTGGTTCAGGAATGTTCAAGGCCTTTTGGTTACCTTCTGTTAATCAAACATGGTTTCCTGGAAAATCCTCCATTTAGTTCGAAGAAGTTCCCATCAAAGCCGAATTCGTGGGGGATTTCCCAGCTGGCCATGAAACTGATGACACTGTTGCGAGTACCATATATGACTTGGGTTGTCCCTCCACCGACCAACAGGTGATGATCCTAATGATGAGACTTGCTGACATGTCTGCCGACATCTACTCCAAGAGTCACCAAAAATAGAGCTACAAAATACAATTTCATTTGAATTTGGATGAATTATGATTATATATCAGCGTGGTTGCTTTTCAGGTCCAGAACTGTGTTTGCGCTGTTACGCCGTTACGCTGAAACCCTGGATGGCGCCGATACGCCACTACGCTGAAACTCTGGAATACGCCGATACGCCGCTACGTCGATCGCCGTGTTTACGCTACCATATAATCAATCAACCCTAAAAACCCTAAACCAACCCTAAACAAACCCTAAATAAACCCTTAACGAACCCTAAGCAAACCCTAAACCAACCAAACCCTGAATAAACAGCATTCGGTGTGTCGGTCTGTCGGTGCACGTGTGCGCTGAAACCGGTTTCGGTGCATCGGTGTATCGATGCGCGCACGGCTGAAACCGGTTTCGGTGTATCGGTGTATCGGTGCAAAACGCACCTGACGGACCTGGATAACAAACGCTTTGTAATATATTGTTCTTTCAGATTTCAGCCAAAGCTATAAATGCATAATACAACTTCATTTAAACTCATCTATATATTCTGGCTGAGTTAAAGCAATTCAAACGCCTGAAAATAGCTGAAATGTGGGGCAATTGGGGAGGGATTCCCGGCAATCTAACCATCCTTCCAGCGATGTCGCAATGAGATCATGAGATCATCCAAATCATGGATGGTAGGCCAGCAAACATGGTTCCTCTTGCAGTTCTGGCCTTCCTTGTCTTGGATGTCCATTCCCTGCATCTGCAAGTTGACTAAGCTCTTCTGGCTCGCACGGGGATCAACAGTTGAATTGCAAATTGTTTTAGCTGCTGAATCAGGCGTTTTGGTTGCTGAATCTGTCTGTTTGGTGGCTGAATCGGCAAAACGTAGTTGCAGACCCATCCTGAAAAATGGTGTGACATAATACTAAAACTGCCCAAAGTCTGCGGGCGATTCTTTTTGGAGCCATGTGGGCGTGTCTAAAAATTTGGAACCAAATCCCAGGGCTTAAGAACCTTGCTCCCGTGTAAAATTCCCGTACTTTGGGTGTAAATTCCAACATTTTGAAGCAGTCCCAAATATCATATCAAGTGCTATGTATATATAATAATTATATACGTATAGAATATTATATATATATATACATGTATATCCCGCTACCCTCCGATAGTTTGACAAAGCTATCAACAATGGTCCAATTGATGATTTGCCTGTCACCTTGATTGTCATTTTCTAGTTCGCCAACCGATGAAATTGAGGGTTTATCCTCAATGATCATCACTTATCATCAATTATCATGAAATATCATCAACTATAATAAATGATCATCGATTATCCAGCGTTTTTGGGATTGGGGCCCGTAACCGTAAATACGCCGCTACACCGATACGCCGATCGCTGTGTCTACGCCGATACGCCACCATGCCGATCGCTGTGTTTACACCGATACGCCGATCGTGGTTACGCCGATCGCTGTGTTTACGCTGCCCTATAATCAACCGTAACCCTAAACCAAACCTAAACAAACCCTAAACAAACCCTAAACAAACCCTAAACAAACCCTAAATGAACCCTAAGCAAACCCTATAAACCAAGCCCAAACCCTAAATAAATGGCATTCAGTGTATCGGTGTATCTGTGTATCGGTGCGCGGACGGCAATCGGTGTATCGGTGTATGGGTGCACGCGCGGTGTATCGCTGCATCCGTGTGCAAGGTGCGAACAACGTTTAGCAGACCCCAATCCCGAACGCTATGCAATTCTCATCAATATGCATCAATTCTCATCAATTATCCCGTATGGTCATCACCAATGATGGCGACATCACCAGGGCACGTCCCGACAGAGCAGCGCAACTTGGCCGTGTAGTCGTTGGCATCCCACAGCCTTAATGATGACCCCAGGAGCCTGGTGTACCTGACCTGGTACTTAGAATTTCATTCAGAATATACATGATATAGAACTAATATAGTGATTAATGTGAGTGTATATATATATATATACGTATTGATATATCTACAGATATCACTATAACTATGGATTTGAGAATATACCCTCCAGTGGTCCAGTAAATTATATAACAGAAACATACATCAATCCTGCCAGATAGGGGTTGGAAGAGTAGTCTCCACTAAAAATTTGTGATTTTCAGGGTACATGTTAATTTGCCAGAGGGGATCTGATATAGTGATTGATACATCTATAGATATCACTAGGATTTGAAAACATATACCATAATCCACAGTATCCATAGTGATTAAGTGATTATATAATCCGGTGATTAAAACCATGACATGGATGGATAATGGTATAATTTGGAATCCATAATAACAATCAATATCACAATATCACAATATCACCATATCACAATATCACAATATAATATCATGTATTTATGCATGCATGTATGCATGTATGCATGTATGCAGGTAGGTAGATAGGTAGGTAGGTAGGTATGTATGCATGCATGTATGTATGTATATAGTCATCCTGAAGTAAATAGAATATGGAAAATTCACGGGAAAAAAAAAAAAACAACAGAACCAAAATGGGATGGTCTTTGAATGTTCCAGATTCCATCCATCTGCTTCAAGATGATTGTATTTGTATACAATGATGTATGTAGACATATAATATGTATACAATTCTATGTGTATATACATATATATAATTTTACTGTTGCTAGTTCTTTTTGAATTTACTCTATAATGCTTACCAATAAGTATCAATATTTACCATTTCCTCAACAGCTCGACTGTTTCCTTCGGAGTATTAGGTCACAGGTCGTGGGCAACCAAACTCTTGGTCGTGGGGTTCCTGAAATGGGGATACCCCTATTATTGGATGGTGTATTTCATGGAAAATCCATCTATTTTTATGGATGATTTTGGGGTACCCCCCATTTTTAGGAAACCTCCATATATACATGACAATGATTGTGACATGTAAAAAGAAATCCTTCCCCAGTTCCATCATATTCCGTGTCGTTCGAGATGTCCAACGAATCTTCGTGCTGTTCTTTGTTTCGGCGTCTCGAAACATGCAAACACAATGTCAACGGATCCAAGAAAAATTGATGCGGGAAAGCATGAATTTGAAGCCCTAATCTTGGAGGTTTTTGGAACTGTTCACTTTGACCAATTCTAAGTGGCTAAAACCACCACACTGCAATACACTGAAACTTATGTTACCTTCACACAAGTGACTGGCTAGAATCACCGAATCACCGTGGACCTTAGTAGCCCCGCCTCAGCGAATCTGGACACTTCAAAAATCTTAAAACTATGGATCCAATCCGCATGGCTAACCTCGGATTTTCTTCGTCGGATGTCATTTCTACCGATTTCAATCATCGAATCCAAGGATTTGCCTGGTCTCATTGAATTCCGGCGGTGGAAAAAGCTCGACCTTTCCGGTATGCAAGAGAGATAGATATGTCATGATATGTCAATGGCATTTTGCTTTGTAGCTGGAAGATGTTCGTCACTGCAGCAGTGCCCCGCAACCTTCTGCCATCCGACTGGCTTATCCGCTTATTGATGTCGGTTCCCATCTTGGACCCATTAATGCGATGTGCATAACCATGCATAACCCGATACAGCCATCAACAATCGAGCATTTCGGGCATTTCCATGGGTCAAGATATAGACAATGTTCAGGACAACATCGAATCCAGTTGTGACTTCTGCTGCAATGACGAGGGACCATCATCCAAGAGCCACGGATGCAACATGTCCTCCTCCAGCTATCTACATTGGTTTCTACGGTGAAAAAAAGTTTTTGCTGATACCAATATACACCCGAGCTTTGGTTGGCGGTTTAAAACATATCAAACTTGTTCACAAAGTGGAGATCATACTCTTTGCTAGAGATGGACACTGACAGTGCTTGATCTAATGACAGTGTTCCCTATGCTGGCTAAAGTGGATGTCCAGCCCCGCACTTTCTTCGCCTTCTGAGCTCCCAAAAATGAGTATCACTCACGCCGAAATTGTGTGGTTTCTAATATGCTACAACTTGGATGCCCCTATACATGCAGGCCGCACTGGAAAAAATTAAGCATCGAATTAAATGGGGAATTTGAAGATGTTCCAGTGCCATGTTTGATGACACCGGAGGGGTAAATTGGGCCTATAGGGACATCAACGAAGAATCGCATGACCAATCTTAGACACGCCCTCTAGCGGCAATTCCTGCTAGAAAACCCATCCCAGGAGTCAGGGCCTTACCAGTTACACCCATCGATCCAAGAAGAGCTGGTTTATAACCACCAGAACTCTAACTACAGTGACTTCATCCAGTGATGACTCTAAAAAGGAGGATCCATGTCTGCCATTTGGGTTCGCCTCCCACTTGCTAATTCCAAACGGGTTTACAATCCATATGGATATTTCCTAAACTTGGGGTGTCCCCAAGAACAATCGCTTTTACTTAGACATGACCATTTTGGATGATTCTGGAGTCCCTCATTTTGAAAACCCCCCAATATGATTGTGGATGTTCTTTATGAATATCTCCATATCAATATCTATACATTATATATATATATATATATAAGTGCAGGTTCTATACCATACAATATCATGCCATCTCTGATCTGCCCAGAAGCGTCACGAGGCTATCTCCAGAGCAGGTTAAGAAATGATCCGATACCTCGGAAAGCCGCTGAGGTTCAACGGATCCAAATTCGAATCGAGTGGTTTTTCCAGGAGGATCAACATCTACGAACCGCCAGAAACCAGGTTCTTGTTTTCCGAAAGCATAGTTGCGTTACCAGCAACTATGGGGTAAGCGCTGCAAAATTCTGTCAAACCAAGTTTTTTTAGCAATGGTTCCCGGATATTCTGGGTGATCAAATGTGCAAACAAACTTAAGGCAAGATGGAGACTTGAGGCAATCGAAGAGTGATCAATCTTAACCCATCTTAATCAATGTTGATCAATCTTAATCAATCAATCAATCAGTCGATCAACCAATCAAAGCAAATGAGGTTGAGGGTCCAACAATACCAAGGCCGTACGGGTCCAACCAACATGAAGCCTGTATCAAGGTCCGTCCCTGGAGGGAACACAACCAGGTCTGAGATAAGTCTTGAGGGAAATGTTACAAGGTTTGGCCCCCAGATCTGACTGGTAAGATCCAGGTGGCTTCGGTATATTGAGAACAAATCAGTGGTTACTTGCAAAGAGCAAGAAGATCTTACCTGGCTGACTTGAAATCATTCACCAATTCGAAATGAGGCCATTGGGGAATCATTTCCCATGTTAACCATCATCTATAGTGACATTGTGACGTCGCTATGATTCGACGAGCTCTTATGTACTTACTGTATATACATACTTATGTATTTCTGTATTCATGCATGTGTGCATCAATGCATGCATGTATGCATGCGTGAATGTATGCATGTAATAAATGTGTGCATGTGTGCATGTGGCATGTATGCATGTGTGTGTGTGTGCATGTTTGTGAGCATCTCTGCATGTGCGCATGTGCGTGTGTGCGCATGTACTCATGTGCGAATCGCATATATACACGTAATGCATGTATGCGCATGTACGCATGTAAGCATATATGCATGTATGAATGTATGTAATGTAATGCAATGTAATGTGATGTAATCTAATCTATATAATCTAATCTATGCGCACGTATGCGCATGTATGCATGTATGCATGTATCAACAGCGATATCGCAGTTGATTCATGGAACCGCGAACCGGGCCTTTCCCAGCCATGGCCACGAAACGTGACATGACCAAAACATACCAAACCATAGTTGGGGACGATTTCGGCAGGGATTTTGTGTGCATGATGATTCCAATGATGGTTCTGGGAAGATCCTTTACCGAAAAACCTTGGAGACCCACTGTGTCTGCACTTTTGTGGTCGATGATCTTCATGATCGTTATAATCCCATCCCCCGTCCATATAAAACACCCCCTGTATGGTGCCACAAACAAGATGCAGCCCACGAACCCGAATGCTCACACGAACCTTCTTGACACTCCTGACATGACACTCTTGGGAAGACACTCCTGGGAGACACTCTTGGCATGACACTCTTGGGAAGACACTCTTGGGAAGACACTCTTGGGAGACACTCTTGGCATGACACTCTTGGGAAGACACGCTTGGGAGATACTCCTGGCATGAAACTCTTGGAAGACACCCCTGGGAGACACACTTGGGAGACACTCTTGGGAGACACTCTTGGGAGACACTCTTGGGA